>SZWC01002477.1:7661-20240 GCA_023375785.1 Penium margaritaceum | reverse complement strand
TGGGACCCTTGGCAGTCACGCGAGGACTGGTATACCCCAGGTGATGCAGATTCACGTGAGGAGTTGTAGTCGGAGACACCACTTCGTCTTTGAGGGAGGGAGTCGACTCGCAGGTGACAGGGGGAGCTGTCTCTACATGATGGATACACCACATTACTCATCACCCAGGATCTGTTCAGCTACGACATCAGCATCTCCATCGAGGACATCGCTGCCAGGTTCATCTGCCCAAGGGGAGTGTTGTGTGGACCTCGACCTGACGCGATGCCATGGGAGATGTATGGGGAGGTCCATGCTCTGTTGTGCGCATCTACAGCATCCCGCATGTGCCTCACGCTACGTGCCTGCACAGCTGCATATAGATGGTAGCACAGTGTTGGTCGAGACCCGGACACTTGGTGCATTGCACCAGTGTCACGAGGAGACCATGTGATCGTGTGTCTTAGTGTGTCGCTATACTGTGTGTGGCATGTGCATGCGAGCTGTTGGTCGAGACCCGGACACGTGGTGCATTGCACCCGTGTTACGAGGAGATCCTCCCTTGATCCTGTGTTTGGATGATGATACTATTGAGTTGGATTGCTCGTAGTGGTCGAGACCCGGACCCTGGTACTGCCAATGTCACGAAGAGACCATCTTGTCCTCTGACATGTGTATGATGTGCATTACACTGGTTTCTGTGCGTGTGCATCACTCCTCTCGTGGTCGAGACCCAGACACTTGGTGGGGTGTGCCAGTGTCCAGGGAGACCCTAGATGGATAGCAAACGAGTGTGTGTGTGTGTGTGTTTGCACGAGTTGACTCATGCATGTTATGACTTGCCATGCATTGTTGTTCCATGCTTTCGCTCATTCGTTCTGGCGTGGACGGCTATGTCAGCCAGGGGGAGTGTTGGTTTGTGTGGCTTCCACCCGTCACGACCGACACTGCTAGTTTACCGATATACCCACATTCGGGGTATATGGCACAGGAGGGCGTGACGACACGATGGGCCTCCAGACTGTACCGAGACTTCTCCAGCACCTACGACAGCGCCGGCGAGACGCGGTCGATGCGTTCCGGCAGCCATGTAGGCTTGTCAGGAGGTAGGAGAGTTTTCTTGGTGGGTTCAGACCCGCGCATCCGGTTGACTGTACCGGTGCGACGAGGAGACCCGATGGCTATTGTGGGGCTTCCGATGTTCGGAAAGCCGTCTATGATGTCTGGACGTTGATTCCGAGATGTTTTGGCACTGCTCATATTTTCTCGGTGGTCGAGACCCGGGCACTCGGAGAGTTGTTCCGGTGCGTCGAGGAGACCACCTTTATTACTCTCGTGGTGTATGCAGTGTGTTCTCCCTGTTGACTCATTTGGGTTCAGCAGGGGTGACGAGGCCCGGTGCGGTTAGCTACCGGCGCCCCTATATAAGCCCGCTAGGGGCTCATTTGTAAACTCTCCTTGTTCCTTATATTCAGCGTTCCAGACTTAGCGAAATTCTTGCCGTCTTGCATCGTACTCACACACAGAGCTCATGTTCGTGCTTGCATGGGCCTGCATGCCCTAAAATTACTTTCCAATTCTCACTGCAGCCGCCACGCACCGCTCTTGCTGCTGCTACACTGCTGCTGCTGCCTCTGCTGCTGCTGCTGCTGGAACGGTGGCAACAGCGTTGCTATGCTCTCATGTGGTGGGTGAGGGCTGCGCCGATGGCAACCAGCTGTCTCCGACTGGCCCCAAGAAATCTGTTGCAGCGCTGACTCTCACTACTGCTTCTATGATGTGTCTTCGCTACGCTGTAGTGATGCTGTCAGACATATACAGTTGTACAGTTGGTTGTGACCACTCGGCCGTGTCCATGCTCGTGCAGATCCCTGAGGCGGACCCAGCTGGAGACGGAGTCCCCTGAGGTGGTGCTCCACCCGCTGGAGGCAGCCTGGTAGCCTACGGACTGCGTTTGGAGACATTCAGGATTTTCTCGGTGGACAGCCCTGCCAGACTGATTTGCATGTTTGTTTTCTTACACTCTCCGGCTGCTGCCGGACATAGGCGTGTGACCAGTCGTTGTGTCCGTCTTTTTGTCGTGCACCCGTAGGATCAGACGGCGCTCTGTTTGGACGCCTGTGCGCAGAGTTATGGCCAAAACAGTGGTTTTGGGCCAGTTCAGGACAGACAGGTGCCGCCACGTGCGCCACCCGCTATGAGCCGCGGCGGCTATTCATGCTGTGGACCTGTCCTTTGTCAACTCTCTCTGCACATTCACTATAATGCAGCTTCTGAGACTTGCCTTGTCTCTCCTAGCCTGACCCTTGCTGTTCTCGCACCCGCTTGCATGCTAGTGCGTTAAGCTGACTGGTCTGTGCCGCCACGTCAGCAGCAGCATTGCTAGGAAGTTGTGGTGAATCTTTTCATGGTATCAGAGCAGCAAGCCAGAGCTCGCACAGCTGCGCAGCAGAGACGCAGCGTTTGCAGCAGCAGTGAGCGACAACAACAGCAGTCCTGAGTGGCAGCAGCAGCACAGCCCACCGCAGCAGCAACGGGTCCTGTGAGGGGGGGCCACCACCACGCAGTAGTGGACACAGCCACGACAGCCGCATCAGTCAAACACAGCCGCGGCCTCTCCACCCACGGCCGCAGCAGACGTGGCCGTGACATCAGCCGCGGAAGCAGCAGTGGCAGCGGCAAGAGGGAGCAGTTGCGGCAGCGGCAGCCGCGGCAGTGGCAGCTGCCGCAGCAGCAGCAGCCGCGGCCTTGGCGACAGCCGCAACAGTAAGCAGTGGCAGCAGCCACTGGCAGCAGCCGCGGCAGCAGCCGCGGCAGCAGCCAGCAGCCGCGGCAGCAGCCAGCAGCCACGGCAGCAGCCAGCAGCGGCTGCGGCAGCAGCAGGAGCAGCCGCGGCTGCTGCAGCAATAGCGCAGCAGCGCAGCGCAACAGCAGCCGCTGCGCAGCAGCAGCGGCAACGCGGCAGCGCAGCAACGCACCAGCATAGTAGTAGCGCAGCAGCAGCGGCAGCGTAGCAGCGCAGCAGCAACAACGGCAGCGCAGCAGCAGCAGCGCGGTGCAGCAGCGGCAGCGCAGCAGCAGCGCAGCGCTGCCGCGACTACGCCGCAGCACAGCAGCAGGGCAGCAGCAGCGGCAGCGTAGCAGCGCAGCAGCAGCAGCGGTAGCACAGCAGCAGTAGCGCAGCAGCAGCGCAGTGCTGCCGCGACTGCACAGCAGTAGCGGCAGCGCAGCGGCAGCAGCACAGCGCAGCAGCGGCAGCACTACAACAGCGTAGCAGCGCAGCGCAGCAGCAGAGCAGCAGCAACGCAGCGCAGCAGCATCAGCAGTGGCAGCGACGACGCACGCAGCCCACTACTGACGTCAGCAGACCCCTGCTGACGTCAGTGGTGAGCACGCTGACGTCATCACAGACTTGGTGAAATTTTTTGATGCCTCTCATGTCCTTCCCACGTCCGCTCCCAGCACCACCTGAGGTCCAGCTCCCAACAGAGCGACGACCCAAGGACTTCAAGACATCCCCGCCTCGCTACGACAGCAAAGCGGGGTTTGACTGTTGGGAGGTGTTGTTTCAGGTGTGGGCGGACTCGGAGGGGGTCTGGCCCTACTACCACAGCCAGTACCAGACAGCTGATCCGCTCCAGTCCCATACGGCAGCGCGTGCCATGCGCAGACTACTGTACGCGGTTCCACAGGAGACAGTGGTCGACTTCCGCTCTTTCCTGGGCGTGCTTAGGACGGGAGCAGGCACAGATTCGCGCCGCGGCTGGGAGCTGGCGCTGACCCTATTTGCAGCAGAGACTCACGCGACCCGGTCAGCGCGCCTTCGCGAGTTCCACTCTCTTCATCAGGGACCCTCGGAGCCAGCAGCTGACTATTGGCGTCGGGCAATGCGCCTGTACACTCGCCTCGGTACCGGAGGCGGCTCTCAGCTCTGGGCGCTGGACACCATCATGTTGGGAGTGCGCCCCGAGCTCATTGACACCTTCTCCCGCCTCGACCAGGATGTCCTTGCGTCCATGTCCGACACCCTGCAGCTGCTGCCCTGGGCGCAGCGGTACTTCATCCAGGTCGCGACGGCTGACGAGGCAGCCCGCGCGCATCGGCAGGGCGCCATGGCCGCAGCAGCAGTGGGAGCGACGTCTTCTACGCCTTCCACACCCTCGTCCACCTTCACCCCCACCAGCTCCACCTCTTCCTCTCTCGCCTCCTCTCCTGCCACTCCGACAGCCACTGCAGCAGCCGTGAAGGGGAAGAAGGGGAAGAAGAAGAAGGGACCGCAGCAGCCTTCTGGTGGTACCGGACGGGCTGTCCGCTGCCACAACTGCGGCGGACCTCATCGCTACACTGAGTGTCAGCAGGAGTTGGACTGGGCGAGGATCACCCGCGGTCTTCAGGCAGCCCACAAGGAGAGGATCCGCACTGGAGCAGCAGCCCGTGCCGCAGCGACCTCGGGTGTAGCACTGGCGACAGACCCGCCGCCATCCGGGGGGAGCACCACGCCGGACCCGAGGGACCAGACCATCGCGGAGCTACGTCGACTGCTGGCACTTCGCTCTCAGGGAGGTGCGAGTGTGCTGTCACAGCCGAGTGGTCCACAGACTGACTGTCCATCTGTGTTTGTTGCACGTGGTCATGCTTGTGGGGGGGTTGCGTCGCCTAGTGAGGATGAGTCTGACTGCACAGAGTGGTTGGATGAGTCGCATCCTCGTGCATTGTCCCGTTGTCCTGCCACACTTGCTGAGCGACCAGCAGAGGCAGCGTGCTCTGTTGCTCATTGCACCGTGACCACTACAGGTCGTGAGGAGAGTGGCCACTGGATCATTGACTCAGGAGCCACTCACCACATGACCTGCGACCGTACCGCCTTTGTCGTGCTTGGTCCTGTTGGGTCTGTTCGGTCAGTGCGGACAGGTTCTGGGCAGTCACTACCAGTTCAGGGGACAGGGGTCGTACGGTTTGATGGTCCGTCTAGTCCCGTGTACCTCTCTGACGTGCTTTTTGTGCCTGATCTCTAGCTCAGCCTGCTCTCTGTCCGTGCCTGCACGAGGATGGGTCTCTCTGTTCACCACTCCTCTGATGATGCCACGATCACAGCACTTGACACTTCCACAGTTGTGTTGCGTGCCTCTGTTGTGGATGACCTGTATCGCATAGCGCGATGCTCTGCCCCTGCCTCTACCCCTTGCTCGTCTGCTCGCGTCTTTGTCACGGGGGTGTTGTCTCCTGACCACCAGCGCCTGTTACACTGGCGCCTGTGTCATGTGGGCACGGACACTGTGTCCAAGCTCATCCGTACACAGCCCGCCCTCGATCTTGACGCGGCTTCCTTCGAGAAGCCGCCTAAGACCGACTGTCTATTTTGCGCTCAGGGTAAAATGCATTGCTGCACTTACCCTGCCTTCGTCACTCGCGCACAGCGTCCCCTGGAGCTTGTCCACTCGGACCTCCTCGGACCTCTCCCTGTCGATTCTGTCGCTGACCGTGGTCGGTATGTCCTTACCCTCACGGATGACTTCACCCGCATGCGGTGGGTCTACTGCCTCCGCCACAAGAGCGATGCCGCGCTTGCCGTGCGTTTGTGGCTCGTGATGGCTGAGCGTCAGTCTCGTCACTCCCTTCACACCTTCCGCTCTGACCGCGGTGGTGAGTATCTCGGTGAGCTGACCACTCACTCCGCCGAGCTTGGTATCTGTCACCAGCTCTCGGCGCCTGCTACGCCACAACAGAACAGTGTGTCTGAGCGCTGGAACCGCACCATGGAGGATGCGGTTCGCGCTATGCGCGCTGAGTGCGGTCTCCCGGAGTCCTTCGCCTTCGAGGGCTTCGCCTACATGACGTGGGTCTGGAACCGCCTCCCGCATGGTCCCTTGCCGGACCACGTCACGCCGTATGAGCTGTGGTTCGGTCACCGTGCGGATCTCAGGCTTGCTCGCGTCTGGGGTTCCTTGGCTTGCGTCTGGTACACCGAGGACCAGCAGGGGTCCAAGGTCTCTCCGCGCGGCCGGATGTGTGCCTTCCTCGGTGTCTCCCCACGCTCCAAAGCGTGGCGTTTCTGGGATGCAGGACGACACAGCATTGTTGAGTCGTGCGACGCGCTGTTCTTTGAGGCACTGTCGTACCGCGACTTGTCTACCATTCTCACCCAGGCAGCGTCTCACGTTCCCACCTGTGAGGCCTCCCGTCGGCTGGGGGAGTCTGCCCCACAGGGTGAGTCCGTCCGGGGTGCCTCCGGGGTGGGACCGTCGCTGGTCACCATTGACCCGGCTATCATTGCTGTCGGGCCTGTGGTCTCTACGCCTGCCTCGCTTGCGCCTGCCGCGACTGCATCGCCCGCGCCTGCCACGACTGTCTCGCCCGCACCTGCTGCGACTACCTCGTCTCCGGCCTCGCCTGCCCCCGCTGCACCTGCCTCGCCTGCGGGAGCTGCACTTGCCTCGCCGGCGGGCGCTGCACCTGCCTCGCCTGCGCCTGCAGCGCCTGCCTCACCCACGCCCGCTGTGACCGCCTCGCCCGCGCCTGCCGCGACTGTCTCGCTCGCGCCTCCAGCGCCTGCTTTGCCAACGCCTGCCGCGACTGACTCGCCCGCGCCTGCAGCGTCTCTAGACGCAGCGCCTGCCCTCCCTGTGCCTGAGCCATCGGTCAGCTCAGACTCTAGTTACTCCCGTGGGCCAGGTGGACGTCTCCGCCCACTGGCCTCACGTGCACCTCCGACTGCGGTTGCACCACCCAGACGACGCACGTGCAGCGTGCACAGTGGTGACCCTGGCACGAAGGCTCTCGGCCTGAGTGTCCAGGGCACCTACACAGAGGTACACCCAGCCTGTCCCATAGGGCACCAGCTGATCGCTGACGAGCACGAGGCTGCACGGGCAGCTGCCGCTGACTTGGTTGTGGTCCGTCCGACCCGCGAGGCGTGTGTCCTGGCCACCCGGAGCTCTCCTTTGTCGGTCCCCGATCCAAAAACGTTAAAGGAGGCGCTCTCAGGAGATGATGCTGAGCAGTGGCGAGCCGCCTGTGAGGACGAGCTCAGGGCCATCCGTGAGCACAGAGTCTTTGAGCTGGTCGACCGTCCTGAGGGACGGAAGGTCGTGCAGGCCAAGTGGGTCTTCCGCAAGAAGGTGAAGCCTGACGGCTCACTGGACCGTTGTAAGGCCCGCTTGACTGCCAAGGGGTTCTCTCAGGTTGAGGGGGTGGACTTCACTGACACCTTTGCCCCTATTGGTCCTATGACCACAGCTCGCGTGCTGCTTGGTGTGCTCGCCCATCATGATTGGGAACTGCACCAGATGGATGTGAACAATGCGTTCCTCCATGACACCTTGGAGGAGGAAATCTACATGGTCCAGCCACCTGGGTTTGAGGTCGAAGGCAACAAGGTCTGGCGCTTGCGCAAGGCCTTGTATGGTCTGAAGCAGTCGCTCCGGTGCTGGAACCAAGAGATCACTCGCACCCTCATGCAGGCTCGATACGTCCAGAGCGACGCCGATCTGTCACTCTTCATCCAACGGACGGCCGAGCACCTCACTGCCATCCTGGTGTACGTGGACGATCTCCTGATTGCGTCTCCTTCACTGGAGGCCGTGAAGAAGGCCAAGGCGGTCCTGCACGCCGCCTACAGGATGAAGGACCTCGGTCCAGTGGCTGTCTTCCTCGGGATGGAGATTGTGTGTGACCGTCGTCGATGGACACTCCTCCATCAGGCACGGTACGCACAGGTGGTGGGGGAGCGGTTTGCTGACCTCCTTGCCGCTGTCCCCACCGCCTCGTCACCCATCACTCCCGACGGGCAGGACGCTCTGAAGGTGACAGACCCAGCTGATCTTGGCGAGGTTGTGGACGTGACCCTGTACCTGCGCATCATTGGCTCATTGATGTACTTGGCCACGACCACACGTCCCGACATTGCGTTCGCAGTCAACCTACTCGCACAGTTCAGTCAGTCCCCTCGGGCTCGCGCTCTGCACGCAGCTTTGTGAGTCGTCCAGTACGTGGTGTCCACACCGTATCACGGTCTCTGCTTTCGGAGACAGTGCTCGATTGTGGTAGATGGCTACACAAACAGCGACTGGGCGTGGAGTCCTGATGGACGCAGCCGCACGGGTTACGTGTTCCTGCTTGGTGGCACCGCTGTGTCTTGGCGTAGCGGCAAGCAGGGGTGCATTTCTCGCAGCTCCTCAGAGGCTGAGTATGTTGCTCTGGGCGCTGGCGCCGCTGAGGCAGTGTGGCTACAGCGACTGTTTCAGTGTTTGGGCCAGTCGGTGCCTACCATCATCCTCCGCTGCGACAACCAGAGTGCTCTCGCGATCGCTGAGAACTCTGGTGTGTTCCACGCACGCACGAAGCACATCGCTGTCGAGAATCATTTCGTGCACGATCTGGTGGAGCGGCAGTTGATCTCCATCGTCTGGGTGGGCACAGACTTGCAGCGCGCTGACTTTCTGACCAAGGCACTGGCTCGTGGGAAGTTTCTCGGGGCTGTTCGTTCTGTCGGTTTGCGACCCCTATCTGAGAGTGGGTGACTGTCCGGGTCTATGTTGAGCACTTTGTGTTGCACCGGAACGCGTTCTGCACGTGTATGGACATGCGTACCGTCGGGTCATGGGGGAGTGTTGTGATGCTGTCAGACATACACAGTTGTACAGTTGGTTGTGACCACTCGGCCGTGTCCATGCTCGTGCAGATCCCTGAGGTGGACCCAGCTGGAGACGGAGTCCCCTGAGGTGGTGCTCCACCCGCTGGAGGCAGCCTGGTAGCCTACTGACTGCGTTTGGAGACATTCAGGATTTTCTCGGTGGACAGCCCTGCCAGACTGATTTGCATGTTTGTTTTCTTACACTCTCTGGCTGCTGCCGGACATAGGCGTGTGACCAGTCGTTGTGTTCGTCTTTTTGTCATGCACCCGTAGGATCAGACGGCGCTCCGTTTGGACGCCTGTGCGCAGAGTTATGGCCAAAACAGTGGTTTTGGGCCGGTTCAGGACAGACAGGTGCCGCCGCGTGCGCCACCCGCTGTGAGCCGCGGCGGCTATTTATGCTGTGGACCTGTCATTTGTCAACTCTCTCTGCACATTCACTATAATGCAGCTTCTGAGACTTGCCTTGTCTCTCCTAGCCTGACCCTTGCTGTTCTCGCACCCGCTTGCATGCTAGTGCGTTAAGCTGACTGGTCTGTGCCGCCACGTCAGCAGCAGCATTGCTAGGAAGCTGTGGTGAATCTTCTCATGCGCAACTCAGTGAGAACTCTCACTGCTCTGATACCATGAAAAAATGCGTAGAAGCTTCCTAGAAACACAGCCGCTGACTGGGCGCCAGTGCCTGGTCAGACGGTGACGACAGTCACAGGTCGTGCACACAATGGCAAGGGTTTGGCTAGGAGACACAAAACAAAGTGTCAGAATGCTTCAATAGCATATGCAGAGAGAGTTAACAAATGACAGGTCCAAGGCATAAATACTTACCGCGGCGCACGGCGGGTGTCGCACGCGGCAGTCCAAGAGCTGTCCCAAAACCGGCCCAAAACCATTGTTTTGGCCCTAACTCTCCCCACACATGTCAGAATGCTACGCGTCTGAACCTAGACGTGCAGAATCAAAAAACGGACGTTACGACTGGTTTTATGCATCCATCCATCATCAGACTGTGGACATACAATGCAAAGACATGCAAATAGGACTCATGGCCAGTCCACCAAAAGACGCCTCCAAGCTGTAGAAAAGATAGCACAGAGTCCCCGCAGCATCTGGGGCTCTGGAACGGTAGTCGGCCAGCTCGAAGCCGGTAGTCCGCCGCCAGTCGTCGCACCGGTGTCACCAAGGCCCGCCTCAGGGATCTGCACAGGTATGGACACGGCCGGGTGGTCACAGTAAACTGTACACGAACGTCACAAATCACAACATGTGCCTCATCTGTTTGTGTCACTCACTATTGTGTTTGCACCAGTGCTGCACGTGTATGGACATGCGTAGCATCGGGTCATGGGGGAGTGTTGTGATTTGTGACGTTCGTGTACAGTTTACTGTGACCACTCGGCCGTGTCCATACTCGTGCAGATCCCTGAGGCGGGCCCTGGTGACACCGGTGCGACGATTGGCGGCGGACTTGAGAAGATTCCAGGAAGCTTCCTAGCCTTTCTGCTTGCTAGCCTGACAGCACGGGTCTGGCTGGTTGACACACAGGTCATGCAAGGGACAGCAAGGGTAGGGAGAGACACGTGCACTTGTATCTCAAGCTTCAACTGAAGTCAATGCAGAGAGGGATAAAAAATGACAGGTCCACAACATAAATAGCCGCCGTGGCTCACGGCGGGTGGCGCACACGGCGGTGCTTGTCAAACCTGAACCGGCCCAAAACCACTGTTTTGGCCATAATTCTGCGCACAAGCGTCCAAACGGAGCGCCGTCTGATCCTACGGATGCACGACGAAAAGACAGACACAACGACTGGTCACACGCCTACGTCCGGGAACAGCTGGAGAGTGTAAGAAAACAAACAAGTAAATCAGCCTGGCAAGGCTGTCCACCGAGAAAATCCTGAAGACCTCCAAACGTAGTACGTGGGCTGTGGGAGCCCTCTGGTACACTGGGTAGGCTGCCAGGCTGCCTCCAGCGGGTGGAGCATCACCTCAGGGAACTCTGTCTCCAGCTGGGTCCGCCTCAAGGATCTACACGAGCATGGACACGGCCGAGTGGTCACAACCAACTGTACAACTGTGTATGACTGACAACATCACAACACTCCCCCATGACCCGATGGTACGCATGTCCATACACGTGCAGAACGCGTGCCGGTGCAACACAGAGTGCTCAACAGGGACCCGGACAATCACCCACTCTCGGACAGGGGTCGCAATCCGACGGAACGAACAGCCCCGAGGAACTTCCCACGTGCCAGTGCCTTGGTCAGGAAGTCAGCGCGCTGCAAGTCTGTGCCCACCCAGACGATGGAGATCAACTGCCGCTCCACCAGATCGCGCACGAAATGATACTCGACAGCGATGTGCTTCGTGCGTGCGTGGAACACACCAGAGTTCTCAGCGATCGCGAGAGCACTCTGGTTGTCGCATCGGAGGATGATGGTAGGCACGGACTGACCCAAGCACTGGAACAACCGCTGCAGCCACACCGCCTCAGCGGCGCCAGCGCCCAGAGCAACATACTCAGCCTCTGAGGAGCTGCGAGCAATGCACCCCTGCTTGCCGCTGCGCCAAGACACAGCGGTGCCACCAAGCAGGAACACGTAACCCGTGCGGCTGCGTCCATCAGGACTCCATGCCCAGTCGCTGTCGGTGTAGCCATCTACCACAACCGAGCACTGTCTCCGAAAGCAGAGACCGTGATACGGTGNAGACGCAATCAGGAGATCGTCCACATACACCAGAATGGCAGTGAGGTGCTCGGCTGTCCGTCGGATGAAAAGTGACGGGTCGGCATCACTCTGGACGTACTCGGCCTGAGTGAGGGTGCGAGTGATCTCTCGGTTCCAGCACCGGGGCGACTGCTTCAGGCCATACAAGGCCTTGCGCAAGCGCCAGACCTTGTTGCCCTCGACCTCAAACCCAGGTGGCTGGACCATGTAGATCTCCTCCTCCAAGGTACCGTGGAGGAACGCATTGTTCACATCCATCTGGTGCAGCTCCCAGTCATGGTGAGCGACCACACCAAGCAGCGCGCGAGCTGTGGTCATGTGGCCAACAGGGGCAAAGGTGTCAGTGAAGTCGATCCCCTCAACCTGAGAGAATCCCTTGGCAGTCAAGCGGGCCTTATAGCGGTCCAGTGAGCCGTCAGGCTTCACCTTCTTGCGGAAGACCCACTTGGCCTGCACGACCTTCCGTCCCTCATGACGGTCGACCAACTCAAAGACTCCGTGCTCGCGGATGGCCCTGATCTCGTCCTCACAGGCGGCCCGCCACTGCTCAGCATCCTGTCCTGAGAGAGCCTCCTTTAACGTGTCTGGATCAGGGACCGTCAAAGGGGAGCTCCGGGTGGCTAGGACACATGCCTCATGGGTCGGACGGACCGCAACTAGGTCAGCGGCAGCTCCCTGTGCAGCCTCGTGCTCGTCAGCGATCAGCTGGTGCCCAATGGGACAAGCTAGGTGCACCTCCGTGTAGGTGCCTTGGACACTTAGGCCGAGGGCCTTTGTGCCAGGGTCACCACTGTGCACGCTGCGCGTGCGTCGTCTGGGTGGCGCAACCGCAGTCGAAGGTGCTCGTGAGGCCAGTGGGCGAAGACGCCCCCCTAGTCCACGGGAGTAGCCCGAGTCAGAGCTGACCAACGGTTCTGGCACAGGGAGGGCAGGTGCTGTCTCAGGAGATGCTACAGGCGTGGGCGAGACAGGCGCGGCAGGCGCGGGCGAAACAGGCGCTACAGGCACGGACGATACGGTCGCGGCAGGCGCGGGCGAGACAGTCGCGGCGGGCGCGGGTGAGGCAGGCGCCGCAGGCGAAGAGGCGGCAGGTACAGCCCCGGCAGGCAAAGCAGGCGCTGCAGGTGCGGGCGAAGTAGGCGCTGTAGGTACGAGCGAAGCAGGCGCTACAGGTGCAGGCGAAGCAGGCGCTGCAGGTGCGGACGAAGCAGGCGCTGCAGGTGCGGGCGAGGCAGTC
>SZWC01002476.1:193302-220982 GCA_023375785.1 Penium margaritaceum | reverse complement strand
GGGGTTCGGGTTTTGCTCTTTCTGCCCTTCCCGTGCAGGCCTTGGTCGTGACGTGGTGCGCCGAGAGAGAAAGAACCATTGTGAGCCAGGCGTGCACGTTGTCTCTGCCACACTCCCCCCCCCCCCCCCCCCCCCCCCCCCCCCGCCGCCCTCGTCTAGCAGAACCAGCTCCCGCGCTGGCTACGCATTGCGTGTCCTGTGTAGAAAAAGAGTGTTGAACAAGGACGACATAAAACTTCTTTTCGTGCCCCCAATCGTAACCAACTGAGACAGGGGACGTTACCTCGCAACAGAAAAACGTCTCGGGCTTCAATCCGGCCACTCGAAAATACCACTTATGAGAAACAGTCTCTCTTTTACGACCATCATATTTTTCGAACAATTATTTTTATCACTTGAGGTCTTATGGCACTTTGAAGTACAATACCAAATCTCAACCTTTGACAAGGGATGGCAGCGCATCCTCCCCCTTTTTGTAAGGAGTGCCCTCGCGACGTGTTTCTAGGCGTCTCCGTTACACACTACGCGGTGGCCAAGGTATTGTGCTATAACCTCATGAAGGGGTTTGTGCCAGGGTTGTACCCCCGAGGACACGTCGTTGTGAAAGGGCAGCCAGTTCCTCCCAGTACTCGGTTACGGCTGCTATTGGCATCCGAGACTCTGGCTCCCATGAGTTTTGTTCAGGTCCACAACCGGCCCAATGCACAAGGTACTCCTTGACCACTCGTCCGTGGAGTGCACGCTCTCGGTGATGGAGGATACGCTGTACCTCGCATTGGCCTTCAACCGTAAGAACTGCAGGCGGGGGTGGTTGAAGAGACCCATTTGTCGTGTATGGTGCAAGAAGGCTCACGTGGAAGAAGTTGTGGATACGCATTGCGAAGGGGAGCGCGAGACGGTAGGCCACTGGTCCCACCTCGTGCGTGATCACAAAGGGTCCTAACCACTTTGGCAACATCCTACATGCATCAGGCGTCTTCAGCCGTGAATGCTTTGTGTTGAGAAGCACTCGCTCGCCAACGGAGAATTTGACCTCACGTCTGGACTTACCAGCATAGTCCTTTTGACGTTGCTGAGCTGCGTACAGGTGTGATTTTGCATCACGCCACAACACATCCAATTTCTCGACAAAGGCCTGGGCGGAGGGAACTTGATCACCGCCACCCCCGCGCTTCACCAATGAGGCGGGTACCACCGGATGCTGACCATGGTTGAGAAGGAACGGGGTATAGCGAGTCGATTCGCTCACGGGGTTGTTGACAGCATATTCTTTCGGCGCGAGAAAATCATCCCAATCCTCCATCGAGGGTTGATATACATCTGCAACATTTGTTCCAATGCGTGGTTCATGCGTTTATTCTGGCCATCTATATGTGGATGGAATACTGTTGACATCTTGAGTGCTTCCCAGAAGCGACTTGCAAACCGAGGATCACGATCGGAGATGATCTCGAGGGGGATGCCGTGGTACTTCACAACGCCATCATAGAAAAGGCGTGTTGTTTCCTCAGCGGTCACCCGTGATGTTGTGGGCATGAAATGTGCCATACAGTGGCACGATCAATCACCACGAATATTGCATCATGGTCCCTCTTTGTTTGTGGGAGGCCGGTGATGAAATCCATGGCCACACATTCCCACGGAGCGTTGGGAAGCTCCAAGGGTTGGAGAAGCCCTCCTGGAGCTTTGTTGCTTGCCCTTTTCCAGAGGCACAGGTCACAAACCGCACAATGTCTTCGCACCGCATTGCTCCAACCCGGCCACCAGTAATGCTCTGACAATGAACATCCTGATTTCTTTCGACCCACATGTCCGGCTATTGGGGGGTTATGAATCGCGAACAGTATCTGCTCCCGAATCTTGTTGGCATCTGGGACCACCACCTGTTCGCCATGCCAATAAAGTCCTTCAACCTCGACCAAATTATGTCGCTCAATGTTCGGAGGGTCTTGGAACCATGGGTCGGTCGTGTATCCAATGCGAATTTGATTCTTGAAGGGGTTCACCTGAATGAGTGGTCTGGGCGCTAGGCGAAGTGGATTTGTGTTTTGAGTCACTGCGGTTGCAATCGTGGCAAAGGTACGGTTTGGGGGTTTCTGGAAATCCACCATGATTGCCACACACACGGGATTACGACTCAATGGATCTGCCACGTTGATGTGGCCGGGCTGGTACTGCCATGTGAAAGTGAACATGCTCAAGTACTCACTCTAGCGTGCTTGACGTCTCGACAAGTTGGGTTGTGTTTGGAAATATTAAAGGGTTTTATGGTCACTGGCCATCGTGATCTCCCCTTATGCTCCCTCCAGGTAACATCGCCACACCTTGAAGGCGTGAACAACTGTAAGGAGTTCTTGGTCTCCTATCGTGTAGCGAGTTTCTGTATGAGAAAGCTTTCGGCTCTCATATGCTACTGGATGACCATCTCGCATGAGGACAGCTCCGACACCGACAAGTGATGCGTCACATATGAGTTCCCATGGCTTCTTGGGGTCAGGAAGGACAAGCACGGGTGCCGAGGCTAGCATCTCCTTGACTTTGCTGAAGGCTACCTCGCATCGTTCTGTCTAAAGCCAAGCGACTGTCTTTCGTGTGAGACTTGTGAGTGGGCTGGCCAAGTTCGAGTAGCCCCTCATGAAGTGTGTGAAATAGTTTGAGAGGCCAAGAAAAGATCGGATCTGGCCCAAATTCAAAGGGCGGGGCCATTCTTTCACCGCTTGCACCTTTCGGGGGTCCACACGGATGCCTTCACCACTCACAATGTGTCCAAGGTACTCAAGCTCTCTTTGCGCAAATTTGCACTTGCTCATCTTTGCAAGTAACTTGCTTTCAAGTAGAATTTCCAGGACCTCTTGCAGATGCTTCTCGTGCTCCTCTTCTGTCTTGGAGAAGATGAGAATGTCATCCAAGTACACCAACATGGACTTCCTCAATTGATTACGGGATACGTTGTTCATTACGGCTCGGAAAGTTGCCGGTGCATTTCTTAACCCAAAGAATAGCACACGAAACTCACAGTGTCCCGAGTGTGTACGAAGAGCAGTCTTTGGTACATCTTCCTTTGTGATTCGGATCCGGTGATACCATTGCGAGAGGTCAAGCGATGAGAAGATTTTTGTTCCTTGTAGTTTATCAAAGAGGTCCTCGATTCGTGGCAATGGATAACGATTTTCGACTGTAAGATTAATCAGTGCGCGATAGTCCACGCACATTCGCAAGCCTCCATCCTCCTTGCTCACAAAAAGGATTGGTGCACCAAAGGGAGATGAGCTTGCCTCAATCCATCCCTTACGTAGGTACTCTTTGATCTGTGTTTTGGCCTCTTTTCTCTCGGCGGGACTGAGCCGATACATGCCCCGGAAAGGTGGTGTTGTATTGGACTCTAGTGGGATTGTGTCACCCACTTCTCTCACAGGCGGCAGTCCATTTGGGGGTTCTTGAAACACATCTTGAAAACATGAGATAATGGTCTTCATGTTGTTTGGGATGTCATGTACAGGCTCTTCTTCTGTTTTTTGTAGTGTCGCTAAGAAGACATGGCATCCTTGTCGTAGTATTCGCTTCACTTGTATCGCAGTCAGCGCAACCGGTGTGTATTTTTCAGGTTTCTGAAGTTGAGGTATTGGTGAGATGGTGATCTTTCGTCGTCCTTTCATCACTTGCAATTGTTTTGACTCGAAGTCCATTTTTGCCTTGTGGCTCACCAACCAAGGGTCTCCCAACATGACATCAAATGGGTCCATCAGGTCAAGAACCGTGAGACAAGTCTTTGTGCCCAATCCTCCAAGGGAGAGGTGTACCACACAATCACCGATGATTGGTACTTCTCGGTTATCACCCACCAACACCTTTCCTTGTCGAGGGGTGTATTTTAGACCAATGGAATTCAAGAATGTAGCTTTCGCAAATGAATCATCGGCCCCGGTATCACCAAGGATTCGAGCCGGTGCTCCATTGACACTTCCTTGAAACTACATGGTCATATGTGCACTAGCCTTCCGTACAAGCAATCTCACTGGCGGCATTGCCTGCAAGTGGTAAAACCGGTAGGCATAGGAGCTTCGACGTAACTCCACATTATCGCCCACCTTCTCCCACATGTGATGACCACGTGTAGAGGTTGCAAGCAACCTCCAATCTTTCAGCTGTGACATGTCATTTCCTTCACGTATGGGCATCGCGATCGTGACTGTGTCCCATGAGCTTGTTGTGCCTCATTGATGATGTCAGCCATGATTTCCCTTGTAACTACGACAAGGCATGAACGGTTGTCAAGATTCTCCTTTGTGGTGTACATTAGTGGACAAAAACGACCGGAGTAAAGAGAGTCAGATTGGATTAACGATGAAAACATTGTTGAAAAACATTGCGATGACAAGAACTCAAATTGCATTACAGCGTCATCCACAAACATACATATCCTCTCATTGTCCATACCATTAACTTCTCCGGGCAGTCATCCACTGTCTACTACTGAGGGTGGCGAAAATCCTGTTGGAGTCCACGTGGCCCCATGCCATGGGGCTAGTACCCCTGAACCTCATCAGGCACAAGAGGGCGTCCACGACCCCGCTGTCGCCCACACACTCAGATCCTTTGAACAGCTCCAAAGGCTGGTTGTTGTTGCACTCCAGGTGCACGACCAAAAGCACCATTGCCTCCTCGGGGTCCAGCGAGCTGCCCGCCTGGAGCACCCGCTGGCACTCCACCACCCCTGTCCTGAACAAGACGTGCACCGCTCTGCTGGTGTCCCAGCATCCCTTCTCGGTTCAGGCCCCCACGAGGCCTGTTGCCTTGTCCTTGAAGGACAGCTGGCCCTTGTGGAGGACCATGTTGCTGACGATGAGGGCAATTCCGTGCAATGTGCCCTGGTTCGTTGCACTTCCTACAGGTGAAAGTGCCGCTTTGCTGAGCCTTCTGATCCTCAAGGCAAGCTTTCTTGGGTTGTCCAATCTGTCCATTGTAAGGAAGTTTCCTTCTGCCATTCCAAAGGAGGCTCGGTTCCTCATTCCTTGTTGTATGCATTGGAGTCAACATATCCCACAAGGCCGAGTCCTCATTGTACGTCTCAAGGACGTACTTTGTCCCTGCTCACAGGCTCGTCCGTCGCTCGTGGTCATTATCTGTAATGCACTGGAACTTCAGTTGTTGGCTGGCCAACCCATTCGAGAACAATGTAATCTTTGCTTCCTCTGTCATGTTTTGGCTGGACACGTAGGGCCATGTCATAAAAGTGATCCACATACCGGCTTAAGGTCGTGATTCCCTGCCTGGACCTCTCCAACTCCACCTTTACTGCTTGCGAGTTGATAGGACGAGATAACAACTCTCCCATGAGTTCCTCGAACTCCTCCCATGTGGGGTTTCCCTCCTAGTTCTCTGCAAACCATATTTTGAAAGCTGATCAAAGTGCTCACGGTTCACCGCAAGCATCCCTTGTGCCCCCCAGTCGTCCAAGGGGATCTTTCTGAGTTGCATCCGGAGTTTAAATCACTTCAACCACATGTGCACATTTGACTTGCCATCGTATCTCTGAGCGGAGTCAAACATAGGCCGGCTTGTCAAGCTTGCTGCCGGTAGCCCAAAGCTGGTGATGGGCTGCATTGTGTCGTGCTGGTTGGAGGTTGAGCTTACTTGGCGACTTTTAGCCGGAATCTGTTTCTGACCCTCAAAAGTGCGTTCCGCCGCCTCTCCTACCGCATGAACCGCTACTGCCTCATAAATCCGTGCCACTCCGTGTTGCTTTGCCTTGAGCATCTCTCGAGCGGTGACTTCTTCTTCAGCGTGATGTAAGGCAACAGCAAGCTCTCTATGGAGTTTGATATTCTCATCTGAGAGTTTACGGTTCACCGTGTGAACGTGTCTAACATTTGCTTTGAGAGAGACCACCGTCTTCTCGTGGCTGTGTGCCATTTCACCGATGATGCCCACAACGATGTTGTAGTCCTCGCTACTCAGGTTGTCTTTCAACCTTGTTATATCTTCCTCGGCCTCGTTAAGGTGGATTGTTTTGAGGAAGGCACGATGGATGCTTGGAGAGCTGGCAAGGCCTATTCGGTGGATGTTGTTCCTTCCGTTGGCGTGTAGGTTAGAAGCATCCTGTCGCTTTTCAAGAGCTCCACGCACGGGGCCGGTTGTCTAGAGCTCTTGCCTTGCAGTTTCAACGCGGATACCATGAGTTGGAGATGAATCTCTTCCCCACTCGTCCGAGTCATCCACAAAATGAACATGACGCCTTCCAACTGGTCTGAGGATGGTAGTGCATTCCTCTTCTTCCGTCTTACGTCTGTCATCCTCAGGTTGTTGCTCGTCGCTCACATCATTGGCGACGTCATTTGCTTCAAGCTCGATGGAAGTAGCTTCCTCTTCTTCGGCTACACCATCGTCACGCTCTTCATCACTTGTCACCTCATCCTCGGCTACTGCTTCATCCGGCTTCATAGGATTCGTGATGTCGGCATCACCATCCACCATGTTGGAAGGGTGTTCATCTTCTGATGTTGGATTTGAAGTAGGTTTAGGAGTTTCTTCGAGAGTCTCTTGCTCAATATCCTCGTGGGCCTCTTCACGTCCCTATGTCATCTAGAAAATCAAGTGCTCATGGCTATCTTCCACCTCGAGTGTATATAGTGGCAAGCCATAGGGGTGGTCAAGAGCTTGCCCCCGACGAGTCACATGGTCCTCGCAACGACGCCCGTCCCTTTTCCCATCCCGATGACGTGACGGAGTTGGGACAGGATCATCCGTTCCCCTTTGTAGCATGTGGCGGATCAGAGAGAAACCCTTGCACTTCCCTTTAGGAGTCACTTTTGGAGGCAGCCCTCCAAAGAGTGTGGATAAGCCGGTAGCCCGAGCGGCCATGAATTTGGTGACCCAAGAGTCTCACGACCCCTTTTCAACGTTGTAGCTAGAGTGCACGCTTGCCTTTCGACAATCCCACGTACTTTAAGCCCGCTCTACCCCTCCCCCTTTTTTTGGGTGAAACACACACTCGCGACTTTGCAATGGTACTTGTTGTAAACCCTCTTTTCTCCACAAGATCCAATCTTTCTCCCTCTCGTAGGTGGAGCTAAGTGCAAAATCCAAGGAGGAGGTTTTTCCACTCCTTAGAGATTGACTCCCTTCGTTTAATGTGCAGTTTGCAAGGAGGAGCTCAAATCACTCACTCTAAAACTCACACATGTAGTATTCAAGTGTACCTTTTAACAATGAGGAGTTTAACTCACTCACTTTGAAGACAATAGACTCTTAGGACTACCACACCACTCTCCTCATCAAAGAGGAGATTAACTCACCCAATCTGAAAGAAGGTTCAAGAGGTAAGGAGCAAAAAGGAAACAACAACATGCAAAGATATTGATATTTCCTAAAGTAGCCACAACCAAGTGGAACAATCAGGTCTATGATATCCTAGAGATAGATAGAGATTTCTAATACAAATCCAACAAAAAAAATGCATGTCAATCGGAGCTTTCTTGTGGAAGTGATGAATTTTTGAAGCTCTTGGGCCCAGGTCCACCTCTCGTCCCGTTTTTGGCTCCTCTTTGACGACGACGACCTCCACGGAGCAGAAAAACGTGGTCGACGGGTCAGTTTGCCTTTCCCATGGCCTAGAAGTTACTGTCGCAGCAGGGGTCCTTGCTGTCGCGGCGGAGGTGGTTGCTGTCGAAGCTGGCTGCCTTGCCTCTCCGCCGGGGCCCATTTCACGAGTCAGAATGCTTCTATGATCGTGTTTGCAGCTATATGCCAAGCGAGGGTGTAGAAGCAGAATCTGTGGAGTTTGCAACCCTCATTTGGGTCTCCTAACACGCCTCACATGGTATACTTGTCGCAGTCGGCTCGACCGGGTCACGCCATGAGATAAGTGTGTGCTAGGGCTGCTGCCAAAAGACGACTAGCTTTGATGCCACTGTAGAAATCGGTGGAGTACGTCACGTCGAAAGGGAGGAGCTCTCGGTGTCTCAGTCATGAATGGTCACAAATGAGATCGGCTCTGCCGACGATGCCCGTTTGTCACATGGGTCTCATCGCGTTGCGTCTTCATAGAGCTCAACTACCCCTTTTTGAAGCTATGATGCACATTCGTGCACAAAGTTATGATTATGTCACAATCGTATCCGTTGTGACACCCACTTCATTTAATGCTCTCTTTCCTTTTAGTGGAGAGACTGTTTTGTGCAACTTTCATCCCGTCGGTGGAATTATCTATAGGTTTTATAAAAACATCTCACGTGTTTCTTAGTATCTGTGTATATGATGCATCTCTGTATAAAAGGATGCATCACGACATCGCATTCGCGATTTTGGGTCTTTCTCCTCGCGAAAGTCGGAATGCAACCTAAGGACCCCTTTTGTCTTTTGTAACTGCCACATGGATCCCAAACTTGACCGTGGCTGCTGGCATGGTCACAATTTGGCTAGCAGTTTTGACTTATATTTACAAAACATACAAAAAATTGCTCTACACTGATACAGATAAAGGTTGATGTCTTTCTAATGAATGGTGAACACATGAGGAATCTTATTATGACAAAGAGATTGTTGAATTGGGAGGTAACATCAAACAACCTACCAAAAAAGTCAAATGTGAAAGACTTCAAATGAACCTCATACTTTGACAACATTTGTTGTACATACATGATACGATGTGCAAAAAAAGTGGAAATCCGGTGGAAAGTTTTAAGAAATCAAGCTTTTGGAGTGGGTACAGTGTCTGCAACTCAAGTCATTCTTTTTGGATTCGATGAAAACGTGTGGAGCAAACAACGGACCATGCGTGTAACGAATTGCTTGGAATCCTTGGCCGTCTAGACCACGGTCGGGGTGCTTCAGGATCTCTGACCCTCAAGCCATCCCGTCTAATCACCCACGTGCTAGGGACCCCCACTCAATCCACGTGGCGCGGGTCGCACGATATGGGTGACCGGTTCAAGGGAGGGCAAGGGGGGATTGATGGAGCCTCATATGGTGTCTGGGAATAAAGGGTGAATGAGACATTTAATTCTAACGGTTAGCTATTACAACATTTCATCGGGGAGAAAGCAGTGCTTGATGGTTTTGTGTTATTGGAAGAGATGACAATCTCTGTGTTTACTAAAACACATGTAATAGGTGCAATGATGAACAAGGATGGAGTGGAAAATCGAGGTTTGTCTCATTTCCCACAAGCTGGGACCTCGAGAACCATCCCAATAACGTCTCCATGTCCCATTTACCCCTCTCCCTTTCCGCCAAGTGAGCAATGAGTTTCTTGCTCAATTAACGATTGCCTTCTTCTTCTCCTCCCCCTCCCCCCATCTCCTCATCCGACCTCCGTCTCAAGTTAACTTCCCTTTCATCCTCTCATCTATCTTCTCAACACTACCGCCTCAATCCTCTACCCCTTCCCCTTCCCCATAACAACGTGTGTTTTATAGCCCCTTTCCGCCAACCCTCTCGGCATGCACTTCTTGCTATCCTCCTCCCCCTCCCTCCCCCACCCTCCTTGCAGTTCCTCACATAAACCTGTGGTCTTCGGCCCCCTCTCCTCTTTGGGTCAAATCTCACTCCACTCGCCCTTCCTCTCAAGCCCCCACTCAGATTGTACAATGTGTATCTCTTTCATTATCCATCCCTCTCCACACATTGTCCAGGTTCAACCTCCCTACCATCATCTTCCTCACCCCTTCCTCCTTCATCTTTGCCTACCCTCTTGTTCCCCAAGTCAGTCCCCGTCTCATTCTGTCAAACCTAGCCCCTTGCTCTTCTTGCAACCCGTTGCCTCTTTGTTGTGGACTATGTAGCAACCCCTGGCCCTAGGAGCAGAAGATGACGTGTAAAAGAACAAAGCACGATCACTACTATAACAACTCCATGCCACTATCTCATGCCCTCCAATCACCTTGAGGAGACAAGGGGTTTTCCAAGATCAAGACATGGGATTTGGGGCATGACGTGGAGCACTCCACGTCTATCCTAGGACCATGAGTGAAAGAAGTCAAGAGAAGGTGGGGAGTCCACTGGATTGTGGTACATGCCTCAGATTTTTGTGAGCCTAGAGCTTGCACAAAACTTGGGCTTCGAGCTCACGAAGAGAAGGAGAAACGCTTAATAGGTGGATGGTACGATCGAAGTGGGGTACACGACCTATACTCTTCTGATTCGCCCATGGAACCTTGGCAGAATGGCCATACACCGGTTTGCCTGGTGAAGGATTATGATGTGATCAATAGTGGCAACTACCTTGGATAATGCAACACATTCTTTGAGTAGGAGGCACACACCATCCTAGTTAAGTCTGGAGACATTGGCTATCCCCTGTCTAGATGGCCAAAGAAAGAGGTAGCCTAAGAGGAATTGTAGGAGGAATTGTCCGAGCACCCATTGCATTGCAAGGAGGAATTTGTGTCCATGATGTTGAACTTTGTGTCGCTCAAGTGCGATATTCACAAAATGGAGAATATACTATTGGCATTTGTGCAAGCCGTAGTGGACGCTTTTGACAATCTAGAGGATGTGGCATCTAATGCGGTGCATGGGGTGACTCGTGAACAGTTGGAAATGCAAGGCAAGAAAATTCTGGCGTGCGAGGGGCTTTGGAAGGTGTCTAATGAGTTGGAAGAGGCGTATGTTGGCATCCTCTGAGGGGGGGCTTGAACCAAAATAGTATAGGAGTGTTCAATTACCGCGCTAGTTTACTGCTCCGTAACAGTGCAGTCGCTACTCTAATTGGAGGACCATGGAAGGAGTTACGGACTTCACCGTACCTTACGTGGGTTCATTTTGGCTAAGAATCTTCCTCAGCCTCAACCACATACCCTACTGATCTTTAGTTTCGATATTGATATTTATTTAGCTTGTCTAATTTGAACAATTTTTTTTTGCGCCAACATTTAGCGTTCACCAATCTGTATTTAAAGTACAATAATCAAACTTAAGGGTTCATGGCTAATCGTTGGGATTCCAGAATCATAATGCCATCTAGTTGAGTAAGGATGTTTCGGCCACTGAAAAACAAAAGAGGGTAAATTGACGAAACATTCCGTATTTAGGACCACACCTTATGCGAAGTGATGGGTCTTACTCCGAGTCTGTGCCTTCCTCCGACCTGAAATCCTAGAAAAGCGGAGGCTCCTATCTGACTGAGGTTCCTTACGGAATACTCCTATCTGACAGGTTTCACCGGCAGACTTGATGCAACGTTCAGTCCACTCGTCGACGTTGCCACTTGTTACAGAAAAAATATTCGGATTGCTTATCTTGCGTCAGCCATCTCGTTTTTGCAGAGAATTTATTCGGAAAACTTTGATCCGCCGCAGCCGATGTATGCGCCTGATGTTTCATGGGTACACGACTGAGCCGACGCCTTGAGGTTCAATCATGGTGCAATCTCCTCGCTTCTCCTGACTTGGACTCATCTTGTTTTGCGAAGGTTTCGTTTGGAAAAATGTTGTTCATATCGTTGGATTCCTGGAAGCTGGTTTTTTGCAGGGCTGGTTATTCGCGTGTTTCATGGTGATCGAATTTGCTGTCAACCACGGCATGAACGCTCGGACATAGCTTTCAGGTTGGAGTAGCACATGTGCCAAACTTGCCGGCGGATCAAAACAAGTATCATCCCTGACCGTCACATAAATGAAAATGAATATTTCTCGGGCAGCGCTTGCTAAGGACGCGCTTTTCATTCGTCGCCTCGTATAGTGGCGAGACGTTAAGTCGTCGGCGCGGATATATTTGCCCAAAAAAGAAATACTTTGATGAACTGTGTTTGCCTCCGCGAGCGCTAGCGTTCAAATGCGAGGAACTTCTCGTGTTTGAACACGAGAAGCAAGGAAGCGGGGCAGCATGGCAGCGGAACAACGCAGGAGCGGCAAAGCACCGCTCTCTCGCTTTCTCGATTCCCTACTTTTCCACTGTCTTGTTGTCCCACTTCCATGTTGACAAGTTGCAGTTCTTGCATGCCACCTCACCACTTCGCTGCCACGTCGACCCAGAATAGCCTGGTGAGCAAACGGGGCAGCAACGTCGAATTTAAAGAGCACCGAAAAAATGAAGTAGGCCAATCGCCAAATTCAAGGGTACACCTAGTATTTTTTGGATAAAACTAACAAACCACGTAAATAACTTTAACCCGGTAAAAGTTGAACAAAATTAAGGATCACAAAATCCGCGAAAATCTGTTCGTTGAAATCAAGGATCACTAGGGTGTTTCTCTGGTGTCCAGCCCTTGGGGTGCAAAAGGGCTTGGATTGTGAATAGTATGTAGGCATGCTCATGAGGTAGCGCATGCCCTTTACCGACTCCTAGGGAGATGGCGGGCTACACACTACACAATGCTACACAGGCACGCAGGACATGATTACCTAATGCTGCCTAGCCAACATGCATCCAAGGTTGGAGAGCAACATCTACTTCATCATCTTCAACATGCACGAGGTATGAAGCAAAGATGTACGATCTTTATCCACCTATGTAGTAGAATCCATGGTGAAGGAGGATTCCTTCTGGAGGAAGCCACCTGATGAAGAAACTTCACCATGAAGGTTGATGAAGCTTCCTTCATTAGGAAGCTTCCCCAAGGATGATTCCAGAGTTGAGTAACATCAAAGAACTAGAGGAAGCTTCCTTTGCAAGGAAATTTACCTACAAAGTCAAGAGGTGACCATTGCCACCACACATGAGGAACCTTCTCCCCAAAGGATGTCAACTTGCCAGGACCACATGTACATAAGGCGGCTGCGCTGGCACACCTCTATAACAACTCTCTCAGACACAATAGCCTCAGTACTTCAAGCGCTTTAGAATTCAGCATCTTTGTCATCATTATCTCCTTGTCTACTGGAGTGTCTATCACAGCGTCCTAGTCAAGACTGTGCTGGAGTTTACTCTGAAGACCCCTATAAGACTAACACTTTTTTGCAAGTCTGGGTTGAGGACACCCAACTACCTAGAGGCCAGACTACGGTGGTAGTGCCAAGATCCCTCGCAGAGACAGCCTCGAAGGCTTAGCAAGGATTGACCCTTCGGGGATGCCAGGTAGCTTAGTGCTCTGTACATAGCTCTGTTCACACTGACTCATACTTGTATTTTGTATTCTGTACTAACATTCAAGAGATTACATTTCTTACTTGTGTACATGCTGTCTTGCTGGACACCAAGATCTATGTACATGCAACAAAGAACCTAGACATTTCTGCCACCACTTCCGTTCTGCAAACTCTGACATGGCATCAAAGCATAGGTGGTACCTTCACCAAGATTAGTAGCAAAGTGCAAGTTTAGTGGATTGGTGTCGCAGTGCTTCACCATTCCTGTACAATGTTGAGGAGGAGATGTCATATGTCTCTTTCTAAGATTTCAGTGCAACCGACCTTCGCAACGTTTGGCCTCCATAAGTTTAAGATCATCAAGCAGCCACAAGCACCATGGAGGCAGAGGATCGGAGGGAGGGTTCTCTTGTCCAGTATGGTCAATCTATTTTTCATGGCTTGCGCATGGGCCATGATCAAGGGCGTCGTGTCGTAGACCACACACAACGCCAAGCAACAGAAGCGCAACGCGTGGCGGAAGAGGCACAGCGCATGGCTCAATAAGAGGTCGTAGTGCGTCAGGCTCTGGAGCAGACGAGACCGGCTTTGAGGCAGGAGCTTGGAGCCCAAGAGCTCCTACGTTAGTAAGAGAATCTCATACATTCCGTTGAAGCTATTCACACTCAGAAATTGCATCAGTCACGTGTGAATCAAGCAGCTCAGATTGCCCATCAGGAGCAACAAATTGCTTTGTTTCACCAATAGCTAAAACAACAGCAACCCCAACAACAACTGTAGTAGCAAAAACAAAAGATGCAATGGCAAACGGTGTCACAAGCATCATCTTCACATCAGCCTCAAGCAAACCCTCCTCCAGTTGTGCAACCAACCATTCCTCCATAGGCGCAACCTGGAGCACATTTTCATGGAGGTGTGGCAAAGCAGCAGCAAGCTGATCCAATGGTGCCAGCCATAGCATCATTTCAGGCACATGTGCCGCAAGCTCATATGGCGCAGCCGGCAGCAGCAACAGCAACAGCAGCAGCAGTTGTAGCAATGCCAACAATTCAGCTGAATCCATTCACTCACTTGCGACAGAACCCGGTTCAAGGCCCACGTGTGGCCATGCAAGGAAAACCTTTCCAACGCTTGTAGGACAGCGTGCTTGCATCAGTAGCATCATTGCATCTTCACAAGATCTCTATCGACAAGTTCGACAGAGAAGACTTCCACTATTAGAAACACAAGTTTAAGCAAGTCGTCCAGAACCACTGCCTTGCTACTCTCCACCACCGGGGTCGTCACCACAAGTGTGGTGGAGTTTGAATACTTTACCAAAATCGCAGTCATGGTGTTGGAAAATCAGCTCACTACTTGCATCCAACAAGGGATTTGGATGTACGAGGGAAATTCTGAGCCTGCATGCCAAACATGGTCCCATTTGCAAAGGACCTACATGTCTCGCGACTCCACCATCAACTCCCACCTCTAAATGAAGCTATCGCACATCAGCCTCAACAGCTTTGACAGCGTCGAGACCTATATAAAAAAGGCTAAGTCACTCTGTGATCAACTTGTAGTGACTGATGCTCCGGTTTCAGAACCTGTCTTTGTAACTTTCCTCCTGAATAGCTTGACTGACAACTCGGATGACGTGCGCAAGGTGCTGAAATTCAAGCATGAAGCAGAGTTGAGAGAGACCTACGTTTGCAAGATGTTGTGCTCTGAGCAGCGCGATTGCATCTTGACGAAAGAAAAAAAGTGCATATTCTTGAACGCCACGTGTGAAGGTGTCAGTGCAGCCGTCAACTCTACAATGCCATCATGGAAGGTTCAACCTACGAGGAAGCCATCCTCATCACAATCCAGTCCAAGCATTGACACGCACCAGCCAGAGTCACGACCTATAATTGTGTGCTAACATTGCAGCAAGAAAGGGCACAAGGTTAACGACTGGTGGAAGCGGATGAGAGAGGAGTAACAGGTGAAACAAGAGAACCAATCAAGAAGTGAGGAGACGAGGAAGTGTGATGACAAGGAAGTAGAGGCTCAAACTCAGTCATCGCAACAGAAGGTGCAAAGTGGAGTGGAAAAGAATCCTTTTAACTTCTCAAGGTCTGTCCTTCATATCTTGGATGTCCCGAGTATCAAACAACTTCGCACAAGGGACGTGTGGTACCTGGATAGTGCGTTCACATCACACGACACGTTTGACAGGTTGTGCCTCCAACACCTTCAAAGTTGCACAAAGAGCTACGTTAGCATAGAAAACAACTTGTGTGTGCATATCAAAGGCAAAGGGAAGATGAATTTGGTGGGGTATGTAAGGGAGGTGAAGTGAAATTTTGTGACGTACTGTACGTCCCTGAAATTGCTTTCAACCTCCTGTTACTTGGAGAATTGATGAAGGGAGAGCGCACATCATCAGCAATGGGGAGCAACTTCTTTGAAAAATTGTGACGATGATATCTTTGCTGAAGGAATTCTCTACTCCAACGGCATGATTTAGCTCCACCTCAAATCAACGCCTGAAGAGTACCTAAGGTCTACATGTGAAACTGCAAACCGACAGGGAGTGCGTGCCTCCCTAGGTAACCATCAGTTTTGTCTTGGAAGCCAACTGTATGGACGTACTTGTGCCAAGGCACCTCAGGTTTCAAGGAAGGCGTATATCGGCTGCAAAAAGGAGACATTGTTTTTCAGCACGCCTTCAATTTGTGCATCCTGTTTTTTTTTTGTTGTGTGACAAGGTGACATTAACATGTGCAACAAAGAAGGGGAGCACGAGGGGAGTTTCAGCATTAGGTGATGAAGGAAACCCTACGTCTGCATTCCCTGACCTCCCTCATTTGGATGTAAGCACATCGGGCAACTCCCATTCTGGGTCTTGGCGGGACAACCATGGCTCACACAGTCCTACCGGTCGCCTGTCAAAACGGAAAACTATCTACTCGAATTTTTGGAGTGGCATACAACTCGTCACAACAGCCCCAGCAGTAGTAGATTTTACTTCTGCAAGTGAGCAGAATCTGGGAGCAGTAGTTCGATCGCAGAATGCACCTGCTGTAGCATGTTCTGACGGTGTCTCATTCATCGCAACAGAAGTCCTTGCCCTAAAAACTGCATTTCGTGTTCCGGATGAACCCAATTCCACATCCGGTGGCTGGCATCACTGGCCGTCATTAGTTGAAGCAAAAATGCAAAAAAAAATGCATCTTCAGCTCGCTAGCAACTGCAACTGCAGCTGTAGCCTCGCACACTTCCGGCATAGCTGCAGCATTTGACTAGCACGTACGTAGCTCGGCGCACGTTGTAGTAGCAGCCACAGCGCCGCACAGTGCTACCATGAATGCGGCATCGGAACAGTGCACGGCAGGGTGGGCTTCGCGCATCCTCTCACGACAAACCATGTAGGTGCACTCACCGCTGACGTAAGAATTAAAGAAGGAAGCAAGCAAGCTAGCAGGACAGCCAGCGAGAAAGAAAGCAAGCGAGCTAACAGGTGAGCAAGCCAGCATGCGAGCGAGCACCACCATTGTGCGTAAATGGGTTCCACCTCTAGAAAGTGGCGCAGCTGCAAGGAACTATGCCGGCATAAAAATCAGTGTCGTACCCATCATGGACAGCGACTGCGCATCTGGCCTAATCGACTACGCGGCTCAGTCCGCATCTCACACGAAACTTGCAAAAATCACATGGCGTTTTTCGATGGCACGTCCCGATTTGAGTGGACTCGTCCACTATTGACCATTTTGGCACACGGTGCAACAAAGAAAAGTGGAACTGAACCGTCAACTCGCGGACAAATGGGACAAGAACGGGTCTGCCAATAGGCAAGTTACTGTTCATGGATTGTTACTAGAGGAAATTGCGCTTACGCGATGGGGCGTGAGAAACTAGCCTCTCACGACCCTCCTCGTGTCCTTTGTTCTGCTCTAACGGCTTCAAACGCAAGGGAAGGTCCATAAACATTTTTTTCTAACCTTGGTCAGGTCGCACCAACTCAGCAGGAGCTGGCCAAGACTAAGCATGCGAAAAATAGTTCAGAGGCTCATACTGAACCTCGTGGGCCAGTTTCATCGTAGGAATTGCTTCTTCATGAGGCAACCAATGATTTTCAAGAGTGGCCCGAAATGAACCGACAATTTCCTTTTACTGTAACATGCTGAAGACAAGTGCAATAGCACCCAAAGTCGACTCCACGTGGGTCGCAGCAGCAAGTAAAAAGGAGGTATGTTTTGTTCACGCTTTTTTAACTTTATTCTCGCTCCTAAAGCTGACATTGACTTTTTTCTCCCTCAAGCTTTCAATCAGGACACGGCTCCGCTCCAATTTCTTGACGAAAACTTTTGGAAGCCGCTTGAGGGATGTTTTGGAGATCACCAGCAATGAAATGGAACCGTTTCACCAGCGCAGCAATTCAAGGGAGTGTTAGGGTATACAAATTTTCTCTTGTACCGTACCTTAATCGAGTTCATTATGGCTGAGAATCTTCCTAAGCCTCAACCAGATATTTCTCTGGTGTCCACCCCTTGGGGTGCAAAAGGGTATGGACTGCAAATAGTATGTTGGCATGCACACGAGGTAGCGCATGCCCTTTACCAACTCGTAGAGAGATTGCAGGTTACACACTACATAGTGGTGTACAGGCACACAGGCCAGGATTACCTACTCGTGCCTAGCCTACATGCATCCAAGGTTGGAGAGCAACATCTACTTCATCATCTCCAACATGCATGAGGTATGAAGCAGAGATCTACAATCTTCATCAACCTGTGCAGCAAAATCAATGGTGGAGAAGGATTGCTTTTGGAGGAAGCCACCTGATGAAGAAACTTCACCATGAAGTTGGATGAAGCATCCTTCATCAAGATGGTTCCCTAAGGATGATTCCAGAGCTAAGTACCATCAAAGAACTAGAGGAAGCTTCCTTTGCAAGGAAGTTTCATACCTACAAAATCAAGGGGTTAACGTTGCCACCATACATGAGGAACCTTCAAAGCAATGAGGGTTAACTTGCCAGGACCACATGTTTATAAGGCGACGGCCATGGCACACCTCTATATCAACTCTCTTAGAAAGAGCAGCTTCAGTACTTCAAGAGCTTCAGATTTCAGCTTCTCTGTGATCATCATCTCCCTGGCTACTGGAGTGCCTACCACAGCTTCCCAATCAAGACTGTGTTGGAGTCCACTCCAAAGACTCGTACAAGACTGGCACTTTTGTGCCAACCTGGGCTGAGGACACCTGACTACGAGGAGGCAAGACTACCTTGAAGGCGGTGGCAGTGCCAAGATCCCTTACGTCAATAGCCTTGAAGGCTTAGCAAGGATTTTCCTTCCGGGATGCCAGGCATAACATAGCTGTGTTCAGACAAACTCATGCTTGTGCTTTTTGTTTTTTACTATCAATCAAAAGAACATGTTTCTCACTTATGTACATGTTGTCTTACTGGGCACCAATATCTAGATGTAGGCTTCAAAGAACCTAGACCTTTCTGCCACCACTTTTGTTGTGTAAACGTTGACAAATTGGACGTGGTCCATTGCATCAAACTTAAAAATTGGAGCATGAGAAACACGCATCTAGTTGAGCTCGATAATCTTTTGACCACGATGAAAGAGCAAGGCCTCATATGACCCTCCTTGTGAGCAAACGGTGCACCAATCCTTCTTGAATTAAAAACAATGGAGGAGATGCACATATGCATGGAGTACAAGGCCTTGAATGAGCTAACAATGAAGAGGTGGTCCTTGCTTCCATGGTATGAGGGACATTTTGATGAGTTTCATGCAACTGACTTCTTTACAAAAACCGATTTTTGACTAGAGTTTCATCAAATGTGCATCGTATCAAATGATGTGGAGAATGTGGTCTTCTTGAACCTTTATGAATGCCATAAGTTATTTGTGATGCCTTTGGATTGACCAACGCACCACCCACGATCATAGTGGGAATAAAAAACATCATTCGGAAGTACGTGCTTAACTCAGTGGTGGTAAACCTCAACGTCATCTTCTTACATGTCAAGCTTGTGGAAAATAATGTAAAAAGGGTGGTCAATTTTGGTCTGAAGGAGACATATTACGAAGTTCTTGGAGTACGAGTCTGTGGTGGGAATGGTTGAATTGCTTGGATGCATCATTAGCACTGGAAATGTTTTCATGGATTCATGAAAGAGTGGCCGAGGTTGTGTAATGTGCATGGGTTGCATGTGTCATTGGCTCCTGAATGTACTATTGTTAATCTGTTATGAGCTACTTCTTTATTTCCATGCCAATCTCCAACCTCTCTCACAAGGATCATGGATGGAGTTAAGGAGTAAAAATAAAACAAACCTTTGCAAACAAAAATTGTGTTTTGACCTCCACCCTGGCCTCGCACCTGGCCTTAGATTCTAAAGAGTTTGAGGTGGCGATGGATGCATCGACCCTGAGAATTGGTGGTATTCTTTTTCAGGACGTTGGCAACCGATTGCAAATGATCACATGTCACATGCACTAGTTGCTTGGAGCGGAGTCCAGTCACCCCACTACCTCATTAATTTTATTAAAGTTATTGTTGTGGTCAAATATTGCCAGATTGAGCCTTTTGTTGGATGTAAAAAGGCACTGAATAATTTTGAATGTCACTTGGGTAAATTCAAGGTATCCATGTCCACTTTTTGCTTTAATGGATACACGAGTTTCCTTTTTTTTGATCTGTTCATAGCAACTAAAATCAATGTTGCTTATTTGAATTTATTACGCATGGTTGAATTTGGCAAGACAAAAAAAAGGAAAGCATAATTAAATGTGAGAGGTGCAATGGTGTTTGAGAAATTCAAGGCAAATAGTGCAACTTCATTGAATTTCCTACATGATAACATCCTTCTCAGCCATGTTGTCATTATGAAATAGCAGTTTCCCCACATATGGTGTTGCTATGTGCTAGATTGGGGTCGAACGCATGGATGAAGCTAGACCTGGCCAATGCACTCTTCACGAGTGGCTCAGCCTCGTGGAAATTGATTGATTCCTCATAGAGCCATGCTCAAGCAACTCTTTTATGGCCTTCGTGAAGGCAAGACACTGTACCAAAATGGTATACGTCCTTGGCCATTGCAAAGTCGAAATTGTCTCTCGCACCGACTAGGTATGTGCAGTGTGTGGGCAAACCTAACACGCTAAAATGCTTTGGACAAGTGAACATGTTGGTTCACCAATTTGAGAAAATGAGCAGGACCCATTGTCAAACTCAATGTATGACCCCCTCAATTTGAAGAAATTACAAGAAAAAACGGAATGATAACCAAATCTGAAATCGATAAGTCTCAAATTTGTAACTGCTTTCTAGAGGAGTTAAACATTATGTAGGGTTTACCACTCACAACAAGGAGGTGCTTGACACTGTAAAAGCGTTAAAAAATTGCTAGTGTTACCTCAAGGTGTGGAAATTTGTAGTCTATACTAACCGCCACTCATTGAAATACTTGAAGACACGGCAGATTGTGAGATGTTAGTATGTTTTTTGGATGGATTACCTTGAGTCGCACTTGAACTACATGGTCATGTACTTGCCACGGTGCATCAGCCTAGCCACTGTAATCCAACGTCAAACAAGCTTAATAGTGTGGATCACGTGTCTCAAAATCCACAAAGATTATCTCCTTGCAAATAATTATTTAAATGGGTGCAAGGCACATGGAAAATAGGAAACTCGGCTGATTTTGCTCGAGGGAGTTCTACTATAATAGATGCACCACAGTGGAAGTGGTGGTTCTTGTAATTTTAGTGCTTTGGCAGCTAATATCAAAAGATTTCCCAAAGAATGGCCTGAGTTACAATTTCTCCACAAGTAAGATAGTGAAGATAATGGCCCCCTTCGTTTTCTCCCCCACCCTCTTGTTCGAGGTGGCCAAAATGTGACAAAGTTAAGACGCACAAAAACAACACGAGGCGTAAAGGAGGAAAACTGTTATTATCTTCCACCCCTTGCCAGTTTTGGAGCAATCGTGGTACAAATTCTCCATTGATTTCATTACCAACTTGCATGAGGTAGGAGCATGTGGCCTGGTGGTAGGTTGTTGTTGCAAGATGTTGTACTGATTGAGCAATGTGCAAAAAGGCGAGGATGAAGGGCATGACTTGTTTGTTTTTGAAGCATTTGGTATGCATTCATGGTGTTCCACAATCCATTGCAAGCAACTACGACTCGCGCTTCACTAGCAAGTTCACTCGCATCCTCGCACAATGACATGGCAGCAAGTTGTAGCTGTCCACTAGCTTCTACCCATGGACTGGAAAAGAGACAGATCAGACTTAATCCACGTCTCCAAGCACGAGGTCTACAATGATCTGATCAAGAACTTCCCTTCTGGTAGTTCCAAGCATCCTCCTTTAGTGATGATCAAGAACAATCCGAAGTTTGTGGTGGATGTTCTCATTGGCTATCATCGGCCTTGATGAGGGTGCGACTACAAATTGAAGTTGAAAGGCTATGAAAAGGCCAAAAACTCACGAGAGACTTCCCACAAATGTAAACATTGGCAAGGTGAATGATATCATTTGAAGTACCAAGAGCAAACCAAGAATTCTCATTGTAGAAGAGAGAGGGGGAGGGGTAAGCAATAAAACACCCACATCGCAAAACAAAAGATTACACGTTCATGTTAACTTTTTTGTTCTGTGAAATTCGTTGAATGTATTTTGACCACATGTTTTGACCACATCAGACATGTTTCACATCAAAATAAAAGATCCGAGGGTAATACTGGGATGTTAACTCATAGCAAAAGATGTTTTGCATGCTTGAAAGAACAGGACACAGCCGCCAACATAGGAGGACAGAGTGTGAATGTTTTTGAACTTGTGAGCACTTGAGCAAGTCTAATGTAGCCATGTACAATGAGCTCTTGAAGAAGTCTAAAGGAGCCATGTACAACACATCAGAGAGGCCATAATAAATCAGCCAAAACATGTTCATTTTGAAGGTACATGGGAAGGAACCTCAACTTGGTAAGGAATGACCACAACTCAATGCCTGTCTCGTAAGATGTTTGGATCAAGGATAGGTCAAACTACTTCAAAATGAGATCATCTACATTTGTCTCAGTCAATGAAAGCAATTACTCTAAGAATGTTCATGTCACAATACCGAGATGGTCTATGAGGTCAAACATGTATTCATTTTATAAGACGAGAGAGGAGAGAAGTTTTTATCATCTTTTACTCTAACCCACCAATGTATGCGAAGCTTGATTTTTTAAAGACCCAATTCAAGGAGTAAATGCGGTGATATTACTGAATGAGAGGGATGGTAAATCAGTTTAATTGTTGGACCCATAAGATCCCTGATGCAAACATACAAAGTGTAAGACATGGAGAGAGAGAAAGGGAGAATATAGTATCAAAGGGAGTTGTAATGAGCACATGCGTTCTTCATTGAATTATTATAGACAAACATATCGGTTGCTAGAGACGCCTGTGAACTAAATCCATATCCCTTGTTGATGATGTCACAAAGGATGTCCCTTTTTCTAAAGAATACCATTGAGCACTTCGTATGCTGAACGTTTACTTTTGGGGAGTACTCGTGGGCGTTGGTATGTTAGTTCAGGTAGTACCAAAAGGATGCTTCATCGCAATCATCCACCCATGGTGAACAGTAAGTAGTTTGAGTCCAAATATGAATGGATGTGGGAGGAAGGTGTGGCTTGAAGTATGAAATAGTTTTGAAAATCAAAGGATGCCATTCTGTTGGAGGTGGATCGCATAAAAGAAAATGTTTTAGCAAGAAGTACTAGTATTTGCATTGGAGAAGTAGGCATTCTTTAAAAGGAGGATGTTTTCCATAACCATAAAGTTTTACTGTTTTGTCAATGCATAAGACGATAGTTATAGGGATTTTGACCTGCGTGGGATGCGCTGGTCTTGATGAACGAAGATCAATATAATACATGTAACTAATGAATGTATTTTTTTGTGGATTGACCTGCATAGATGGCTTCATAACATTCAATCAAATGGGAATAAATCATTGTGTTACCCATACAAATACATGGTGACCTCAAACTGGTGTACATACGCTTACAAAATGATGCATGTTTTATCATGATTCCCATTTACTATTGTACTATTTGTGTTAGGAACTGGGAATTGGTGCACATCACGTGTTTATACAAGAGCATGTGGATTATTTCATCAACATATACAACAAAAGATTTTGCACATATTGTACATAACAAAGAATCCTTTCATGTGGTGGAATTTTTTTTGTATTAGGCTCGATTACAGAGATGGAAAGAAGCAATGGGACACATTACCTTGTTTTACATCAAACTAAATGATGTTATAGGCTATAGGTCCCAATGTAAAAGAAACTGAGTCAAACATGGTCACAAAAGAGTCTTCTCCAACCATTGACCATCATAGAATACAATGGTATTGCGAATCGGCATAGAGGTAGCTTGTGTAGAAAGAAACGACATGCTTTCTCATAATTTGCATCCATAAAGCTTCAAACATATCATGTGCAAGTAGCCCGACAATGTAGGCCATAGTGGTACAATAGAGCGCATTGGATGTTTTATTCTAGGATCATCTCATCTTCATCATGCGATAGAGTTTTCCATGTTTGTTGATATAGGTATGGCCAAGCCTTTTCTTCTAAACTCAACCCAGGAAGAAATAGATATGTATCCACCATTGTTGATTACATCAATCATTCCTCCAGCCTCAAATGAATGAAGGAACTTCTAAAAAACTCTTGATAATTTTTACATCTACGTTGTTTTCCCCCATAGATTGGTGGAATGTTGGCAAGCCCTCATGGTCCTCTTTGATTTCCTTGCAAGAATTTATTTTGGAGAATTTCTTTACAAAGGGTTTGTTACATCTCTCTTTTGAATGAATTCTTTCATTCACCTTAAAACGAATACTGTACTCATGTACTCGGCTTGAAAAAAACAGCAATAATGTTTATTAATTGAAGAGAGCCAAAAATTGATTGGTTCCATGGTCATTCAACAAGCCTTCTAGTTGGGCATAACGAATGTCTCAACTGAGCCATCAATTTTAGCACATCACTTACATACCCAGTTTGGCACCTCTATTTTAGAACTCATAAATGCCCCCCCAAGAAGGGTAAACAATGCCTTTTCATTGGTAGTATGGGTATAAATGGATTTTATCATTGTACATGGCCATAAACATCAAGAACCTTGAAATGCAGTTTAGGGTTGTAATCCAGGGTTGAAGCTCATGTGTAACCTAGAAGGCCCTCAAAGTAGGTGGCTGCAGGTTTATTGGAAGTGAATGACCTAGTTTCCCACCCTCACACATGGACAATTCAAAACATAGCTTGTGGTCAGTTGCACGCACGAGCCATGGATCATGCATTCTATAACTAGTTGTTCCTCATTGTAGAATGCACGTCATGTTTAAATGTCGACCCTAGATTTTTTCGGTTAGACAAAATAAAAGTTATCACAAGCACACTAGAGCCTGACCATTACTTTGTGATTGCCAAAGGACTCGTTGCTTCTCTCAGAAACTCGGATGCTTAGTCATTGTTACATAGTGCCTAGATTCTATACTTTGATAAATCTTGGGATTGGACAATGGTATTTTTTCCCTTTCAACAATGCATTAGTCAGCATCAAATATCTTTGTTTGCATCTCCCATTTGATGCATGGAATTGGTGATGGAAGATGCAAGGAATCCCCATGCGTGAGCCTTCTACTAATGTTGGTTTATAGGGTTTTTGTTTTCAGATGATTGACAATGCATGGGATGAGAATTTTGTATGATTCTAAAGAGAAAAAACTTGGCGTTGGTTAAGTAACAAATGTAAAAAAAAACCAGTCTGATATGGGATTTTTTTAGGTTGTACGACATGAGAAGGCCACAAGTTTGAACTTGTTCTTGATTATTGTATATACATCCCAAAAGGGCCTGATTGAAGTAAATAGAATTATCTTGTACTACGAGATTCCAACTACACTACTGCAATGTACTGGAACCATCAATTTGGTGGCTTAATGGTATAGAAATTCATGTGACAACCCTTTGTTGGCAGGATGTACCTTGCCAATAGATCCTAAGATACATGCATCAAGGGATGAGGCAATCTTGTACCCTTTTTTGTGGATAAGGGCTTGCTCTTACGCGTAACTCCATTCATGGTACATAACATGAGTTTAGATGCGATGTCACAACCTTTAACAACCACTTCTTGTTGAGAGTAGAAAGTTTTGATGGACCTTTTGCAAAAAATGATAGTTCAATGATTAACATGTTCAGCTTGTAGAAGGGGTTTCTCCAATGTAAGGACAAAGTGCGATGAGATAAGTGCAAGGTAAGAGGGAGATGGGTAATGTCAAAGTTGATATCTAAGATATCATAATGTATATTGCTTATTCCAAGCTAAACCAGGTTATTCCTATTTCTGATTATTAAGAAAATACTATTGTAAAGGGTAAAAAAGACATGTATCCACTTCCCATCGCTCATGCATTATGGGATGCTGAACAACAGTTCATGAATGGTTGGAGGAGGAGGACGTCTGTATGACACACGAAAGAAATTTTGTTGGCAGAAGTAACAATAGTATGAGTATAAAAGTGGCACATCAATTTGACTCAGTGGTTTTTCTACTTTGTTCAAGCAAGATGGTTGATGCACTCAGGGGAAGAGAGTCTTCATACGCAAGGGCAACCAGCTTCCTAGGGTGACCAATAGGATGTTTCTCATTGATTGGCTATGGAAGCACGTGACGTATGTGTTAGCACTCTAAATAGTGGGCGAGCTCATATGGGGCATCCTCTTGTAGGAATCTCTCCATCATGGCAATGAATGATGAGAAAATGCACTCGTATTCATGGTAAACTGACACCAAAGAAGTGAAAAAACATAATGTGAATCATTAACTACATGCATGATGCATGAATGAATACCTTGCATCATCCATGCAACCTGACGATTTGAATGGCCAAGTTATCTTCTGGGCAGTGGGTTACGAGGCCACACCACTTGCTACAAGGACCCATGATAGAAATTTAAGGAGCACCAATGAATTGGCATAAGCCTGTCATTAATCATAAATGTTTCACTTTATATAGAACTGACAAAGTAGGAACAACAAAATAATCACAAAGTAAAACATCGTGTTTAACTTTGGAACACAAAATTGTCAACACAATGTAAGGCAAAGCTAAAAAACACCGTTATATCTATTCCAAGAATTCCATTAGGGATCTTGCATAGAAGAAAAGGCTAGGTCTTGTTAATCAGGTTATTGGTAAGCCATTCCATTAGTTTTGAGATATGTTGGTGACCAAGAGGGTTGATTCTCCATCCTTGTAATGTTCCTTGCTAAAAGATGGTTGGTTCATTATACATGGGTCACCCAATGCTCCCTTGTACCCGAGCATGATAGGGGGGAAATTCCTCATGCCAAAAATACATGGATTTATGATGGTGAAAGTTCTATGGGGAATGTCAACGATAATTTATGTCAATTGAGTATACCATTGGTTGATGAAAAAATGTGAAATGTCGTGGTAAAAAACCACAAATGTTCTTCCCTTTTTTTTCGATGTGTGGGTGTGGAAGGACTTATAGAAAAAAACAAGATTCATAAGGGTGACAATATTAACTTGTCCATGGATCGAGCACATGCAGATGTAATGTGTATGGGTGTGTGACACAATAAATGATTCTCCCATAAAAACAAGTAAAATTATGTCCATGTGAATGCATTTTGTATCATTCCAAATCATGATGACTAAACATCATTCATCAGACCATATTTATACACCATTTCATGTAAAGGCAGATTTATCTCAAAAAAAGTCTAAACATTTCATCCACATTGTATCATTCCTATACACCTTTAAGTATGGAAGTATATGTTGAACAACATAGTCAGTTGTTTGAAAATACAAAGGGGACCTTGTAAATGACACATTGTGGAGTCATAAAAGTAAAGAATATACATCCTAAGTATCATAATATCATTTTTCAAGATGGATTAAGGAAAATGTCAATGATTTTGGATAAGGTAGGTAAATTCGCTCAATATCATCTCAAATACCTTAAACAATTCTCTTACTCATGGTAGTACACGTCTATATCTTGCAATGTGAAGGAACCACATGTTTTCATGTAGACGAATGTTTCAATAGCTTTGATTTCTACTACCATATGAAAAATTTCACGACCTTGGTTTTTCTTTACTTTTATTTGTTGGTAACATTAGTTCACTCCTTATAGGCTACGTTGTGCCATTTTCAAATTTGAAAAGGTGATAAAAAAGGATTAATTTGGTGACTTATGAGGTACACCTTTATAATGGAAAGAAAAGGGTTACGAATATAGGCTGGTAAGGGAGACAATGTGCACGCTGGTCAGGGGAGATCACATACATGTTATGTTGTAATGTTGGCTTGTATTGGACACTGATTTGTGTGCAAGATTTGAATTAATTGAACAAGGAATAAGGTGGCATATTGGTCCTAGTGTCAATTATTTTCTCTTGAGAACAATGGACCAACATATGTAAGCAAAGTTATCTTTTCGTATTTCTAAAACTGTGGCATGTGTACGTGTGTGTGTGTGTGTGTGTGTGTGTGTGTGTGTGTGTGTGTGTGTGTGTGTGTGTGTGTGTGTGTGTGTGTGTGTGTGTGTGTGTGT
>SZWC01002476.1:166045-193185 GCA_023375785.1 Penium margaritaceum | reverse complement strand
GTATGTGTGTGTGTGTGTGTTTGTGTTTGTGTGTGTGTGTGTGTGTTTGTGTTTTTGTGTGTGTGTGTGTATGTGTGTGTGTGTGTGTGTGTTGGTGAAGATGTGTAGAAGGAGTAAATTTTAAAACAATTTGTTTTATATCCATACCCCCGGTGAATTCAAATTGTAATAGAAACTTGCTAAGGTAGTGAATACAATGTCGAGTGACCAGAACATGGCATTTCCATTGACTATAACCACTTAAATAATAACATTGAAAAAAATACCAAGAAGATTTTGGAATACAAACTTATTCATAGGATTTTAGCTAGCATTAATCGACTGAAGGTACGTTTATCCAAGAGGCGGTTATCATGTAAACAAGACATGTTAGTAACAAATGCATCACGTCTGCCAAAAACAAACCAATGCAAGAAATGAGACCCGGTCGCATAGAGAGAATGGCTAAAAAATCAGCATGGAGAATTCATATGCCTGAAACACCTCCATCACTATGTCAAATACAGTGTGCATGAGGAATACAAGTTCGTTATTTCAACCTATATGAGTATAGTGCAGTCTGATTTGCAATCATTTCATTACGTTTGCTACATCAAGTATTATGTTGTCTTCCAGATGAAGTCACATCCAAATAGAAGTTTATAAAAGAAGCAATCCGTATAGTTCCACGAGCATGTATTTGATCCCTACACTGGACCCAATGGTCATGTTAAGTACCTTTTCATATTTGATAGCCCACGTAAGTGCATACCATGTCAAGTGAGGCATGTGCATGGAGTTGTTGCTCACACGTGGCTAAACACATTGTGGCATGACGTGATAGAAATACTTATTTGCATGAAATAGGAATTCCAATAGGAAGGGCACACACGCGATCATAGCCTGCCACCATTTGCAAAACTACTATGAGTGATACTAAATCATTACAAAGACTTCACTGTAAATGTAACACCTAACACTGAAACAACTTCAATGGATTTCTTTACCTCTTTTGTAGGAAGTTGACATCATGCAATTTTGGACATTGCATGGTGTTTTAAAATTGAATGATTCATGAATGGTTAACATCATGGCTTTGTTTCAATGCATTCCAGTGACAAAAATTCCCTAGCAAACAATGATACTAGAGCATAGGATTGTTTTCCACACTTGAAGGTTTTGGTGCATGTCTTGTCAGAATGGATCAATTTTTTATAATGGGTTGTTTTCAAACCCATGATTACTAGGGTCATATTCTAAGGATAATACTAGCTCTTCATATGACATGTTTTGTAGCCAAGTAGGGTTATGATAACAAATGGTTCACTGGGTTATTCTTGCAAGAGGTCGTAACTTGTTATGATGATGGAATACATCATCGAATGAAATTTTGTTCATAATGAGAAGCAAAAACCAAGTGCAATGACCAAATTCCAAGGCATATGTTAGGATTGAAACCCATAACTCGCCAAGTTGTAATATGTTTGGCCTTAGGAGCCAATGAGAAGAAGTTCTCTTTATTTCCACGAAAAGGAGACCACAATTTGTATGAAAAAAGAATTTATGTTATTGGCAAAAAATTACAAGACATTTATGAACATGGGAAAAGTAAAATCAACACTCCTTAAATTTGAATGGTGAGAGGAAGCACAAAACAAATAATTTTCCCAAACATATTTCTTTAAGTTCAAAGACAGCATTTCAAAGTCCAATGACTAAAGTACGGATGTGGAAGAATAAGACCACAATGGATTGACCAATCCAACATAAAGGAGGTGTATAATTTCATTGACAAAATTCTCTTAAATGAAAGAATCACAATCTCTCTCAATTTTCAATGATCTCAAGCATTGCTAAATCATTCACAGTGAATCCATGGCAAATATCAATGCATTTGGGAAGCATAAATGAAAAGGAATCCTTGAACACCAAAGAAATAGGAGAAACGGATTGTCCATTCATTCAAATGTAGAATGAAACACTACACCATACATGGGAGTCCTTAAAATGCTTTTGAGAAAATAGGATTATTATAAACTTGTACCAATTTCTATGTCAACCATGGCTAAGACACGAGTTATGGTAAATCATCCAACTTTCATACACTACCTAACCTATGTATACTACTCCTCTAACATCTTCATTTCCTAGAAGTTCACATACATGCATACACTTGTTACATCACCATCGTCTTTGTGAAGAAATCTGATTCAATATTCAAAGGGTGTTTAAAATCCGCAACCTTGATTCCTAGGCATTAATATTACAAAAGGTTAAAAAAAAATCTGTTGTTTTTGACTTTTCTTGTACTGTCCTCCAAATTCCTGAGGGACATTTCTATTTGACACAATAATTTCCACAAATTACACAAAGAGGAAAGACCGTTCTTACAAAAAAACATGGACACACTGTGACTTTGCATGTTCTTCATTGGTCCCACTTTCGAGATTCACTCAGAGTCGACTCCCCCCCCCCAAAGTGTATTTGGTGAGTGTATTTGGCAACGTATCGTGGAGATTAGGAGAATTGTACACTAATTTATTTTCTGATCTCGCCACACCCTCCCCCCATTCACTACGTGTGTATTGTGGTTGTGTATTGGCAAGTGTATCATGAACCAGCACAAACATTTACACAAGTGTATTTCTACACTTGTGTGTTGTATATGCCCCACACAAGATACACCACCCAATACACCATTGTAATACACTTTTCAAGTTGGGGGGGGGGTCGCACCACTCCCCAAAACTGAGAAGTGTATGTGGATAGTCTATTGGTAAGTGCATCTGGAAAACGTAAGCAAAATACACTTATGTATCTCTTTAGAAGTGTGCCATTCTTGGTCTAGGACGTCGATCGGTGTAAAGCGACAACACCTAGAGAATAGAGCACCGCTATCAAAACCCCCACCCCCTCAAAACACCCCGATTGTATTGGGGGAGTGTATTAGGAAATGTATTGTAATTCGGACAAAAATGTACACAAGTGTATTTATACACTTGTGTATTCATCTGGCGCCCCACCAGATACAACACTAAATACACTCCCCTAGTATACTTTCATTGGTGAGGGGGGGGGGGGACGACGAGTGCTCCCCCCCCTCAAAAAAGAGAAGTGTATGTGGGGAGTGTATGGGAAGGTGTATCTGGTACATTGTCGTAAAAATACACATGTGTATACAATGTGTAGTATACAAAACCTAATCAAAATCGTCAATCATTGTCAGCCAAACGGTGAAAACAAGCTAACATGGCAAGGGCTTGAGCATAACCATTAAATGATATTCACACTTTACCAACTAACCACGCCCTGTCAAGAGCCCCCCCTCCCCTTGAATGTATAAGGGGCGTGTACTTGGCTATGTATGGGGAATCCCCTTGAATATGTACACAAGTGAGTCTGAACACATGTGTATTGATATGAACCCTCTCCCGATACACAACCCAATACACAATCCAGATGTATTCTTATTCCTTGGGGGGGGGGAGGGGGGGGTATAGATGATACCCCCTCTAATGTTGGATAGATTCTTGTTGATTTCATTTGGGATATATCCAGTAGACAGATATTTCTATGTTTATGCAATCTTCCACACTTTACGAGGAATCGTCAATCGTTCAAATCCAAAGGTGATTGGATTGCGAACTAAGAACCAAAGCTCAATCAAAATTTCTCAGTCGATCCGTGTTGACAAGATTAGTGCGCCCCAATTAGGACCCTCCCAAACACCATGACTATATTGGGGAAGTGTATCAGGGAGTATATTGTGAGTACTAACCGAATTGTACACAAGTGTATTATTTCACATGTGTATTGAGTCGCCCTCCCCTCCAAATACACATCCCAATACTCCCTCAATACACATTTTGGTTACCAAAGGGGGAGGGGGAAGGGGTGCTTGAGCGTCCACAAAAAAATAAAAATGACGTCCGCGTAACATTTTGCTTGATACGTGCAAGAACTCTCTCGATTGGTAGGTTGCAAAGATAAGTAAAAATAAGTGCGAGTGACCTTATTACACGAATGACATGAACGTAAGTTAAAACACATGATAGGTGCAAATGTGAATAAACATGTGCTATGGTGTTTCTCGACACTTGTTTTATGGAATGGATTTAAAACAAAACATTTTGCATCTCATTTCCAATTAGTTTCCAAGAAAGTATTACGTTCATGTACACAAAACTAACCGTGAACGTAATTGTAAACATTAATTACTGGGAACATGAACCATTGGCTAGGCTGTTTTCTTAGAAGTATCTTTACCATATGTGTCGTAATGTGCACACATTATGAAGTGTGTGGAATACAAGGGGTTGGGCATAAATGTAAGACACACCTTGTTCTGACATGTGGATGTTATCATAGCCCCAAACATTTCCTTATCTCATATTTTGTTTACATTTTTTAGGTTTATAGCCCATATTAAACAATAATCCATACATTTCATAGGAAATGTGCGGATCACATTTTTTGGTTGCCCAAGTTATCAGAATTCCATTTCGATTTTGTGAGGAAATTATGGAAATCTTCCATGATGGTGAAGATGAATGATGCAATTATTATTGAGGCTACAATTATTTTGGCATTTTAGGTACCTCTGCATATGTACCCAACACGTTGCTATGATTGTGAACTTGTAAACTCTTTGTACGGCTTGTTGATGTGACCAAGGCCTTGAAATCTCTTACTAATCAAAACCATTGATGTGTTACAACCTTGGCTCAGCATTACAATTGGTTTTCATGTTTGTTTTTTATCATTGAAAATTTGAAACTTCAAGCATATAGTAGCCATGCATCATATCATATGTTGTATCTCTTGTTGCTATTGCTTTTCCCTATATGTGATTTTATAGTCACCAAGCAACACAGTTTTAAAGAATAATAGTCTACACAAACATCATGATGCGACCAAAGTTGAAGACACATGCTGCGATGTATCATGTATTCTAATGCCTAACAAAAAATCAAAGGATTAGTCCTACATTCTTTTTAAGAAAGTGAATATATCTTTGTAGTGACAAAGACAGTAGCATGTCCACGTATGATATTGATCGCGACATAAACTATACTAAGTAATACGAGGCAAAGTTTTAAATCTCAGATAGACACACAATGAATAGACAAAAACCTTAGTGTAAGGTTGAAACCATTTGGGAGTATGTGGATCATTTCAAAGAAATACAAGATGGTAAATGACATCGTATCAATGATGAAACGTGATATTCAGATAGAGGTCAAATCTTCATTCTTGAGGAATAAAAACTATACTTCTGAAACTTTTTAAGGCTGAAATTGTTTTCAGAGTACCATTTACAATAACATCACAACATACACCAATTCTTTTCATTGCAGTTATTATGCTAATGGAGGTGAAGAGGTTCACAGTTGGAAATGAAGTTTTTCACTTTTCACAAGGTTGGGGCCAGTTTGATATTTCTAGAAGCAAACATTATACTTCATTGTCATAAGTGTCGAATGTATATGGTATGTATTCAAATGGCAAAAGCTAGAGATTGCGGCTCCTTTGAGATTTGGGTTTTTTGGCAGTCTACAAGACGCAATGTAGGTTTCTCATTCGTGGACTCCAGAATTCCGTCGTTGTTTTGACGAGGGGCTTTTAGATCGAATTTGAGGTTCACAAGCTGTGTTGAAGTTGCTTCATAGATCTTTTTTTGCAGTCTCAAAATGTCAAGAAAGGCCGTGAGTGGGTTACGACGAGTCCTGGATGTGACCGAAAAATGGTTTTCAACACGAGAGAGTTATGGGGCATTCATTAGAATTATCCTCTCGCAAAGAAAAACACGCCGCAACTAAGTCTCAAAATGGGCTGGGAGTCGTGCAGCAAAAGATAGGCTGCTGGTGGGTTTTGGGTCTAGTGTATGCCCATCGGCATAACACTTCCCCCCCCCCCTTTTGCTGCGACATCACGTTGTGTTACCATCACCTACCCGGAGTCGGGCTTAGTAGCCGTGAACAAGAGGATCAAGATTCGAGAGTTGACTGTACGGCATTGTCACATGTTATTTCACAGTTCCTTTACTTGACCAAATATTCATCTTTGCCACCTCATTAGCGGTGATAGAGGATTTCCTCAACCTCATACTTGTGGTCACCGTTTGCAATCATGGGTGCCGGGGCATGTGCCACTTGTCTTAAAAAATATTTTGCCAGATTGAAATAGTGTTGATGTTTGCTGATGTGGAAGACCGCGTGAATCTAAGGTTGTTGGATAGTCAGAGTTCTATGATGACTAGAGAGCGCATCTCCAAAATGTCAAAAGGCCCTTCGTATTGGGGTGCTAGATTTGAATTGCTTGATCCGCGTAGTTTGAATATTTTGAAGTTGAGTAGGAGTCTATCACCTATCTCAAACTACTCAGCTTGTCAATGTTTATCTTTCTGTCACTTCATTAATGCTTTTGTTTTTGCAAGGATCTGACAAGTTTTCCCATGTTGTAGAAAATTCTCGCCGATGAATGTCGATGGCAGGGATGTTGCTACAAGTCTGTAGATCAATCGGCGTGGTTGCCTTTATTGTATAAACTACCTCAAATGGTGTTTTCCCCCCTGTTGTAAAAGATGCTTCTAAGTTGTAAGTCAACTTTATGACTAACATCTTAGCTACTCAGTCACTACCGTGAGTTTTGCGCAGGATTCGTTGAAGTTGTATGAGCATTTGGTTGGTCCATAGATGTTTCCCGTCAATTTGTGGATGGAACACAATCAAAAGTTGAAGTCGACTTCCATGTCGCTTGATTCAATCATGCCAAAAACTATGCCGTGATTGGATCGGAGTACTCCGTGCAATCATACTAGGTGAAGAGATATTTGTGCTGCCCCTTTGGCTCTTACATTTGTGATGGTGAGGATGATGTGCATCACCTTTAAGGACCTGTCAAATACGGAAAATATGGTATCGAACCCCTATGGTGTGACGGGTAAACCAGTCACGAAATCCATGTAGATGTTGGTGCACGGCTTTGCCGGTACTGGTAGTGGTTGTTGTAAACCAAAACTTTTAGTGCGTTGACTCTTGGGTCTTTGGTATAAGTCATATCATTTGCAGAAGTTTGCGACATGAACTCCCATCTCCTGCCACCAATAGTATTTGGCGAGTTTTTCCAAAGTCTTTTATGCATCAAAGTGGCCTCCTTGGCCGTTGTCTTGGTATTCCTTCAAAAGTATGCATGAGAGCTTCTCGACTTTGAGAACTATGAATTGATTTTTCCACTTTCTACGCCAATAGGAGCTTGCAAAGTCAAACTTTGTCGTGTCGTCGGCTTCAATACGAGGTCATAGTTTTATGCAAAGACATAAAAGCTCCTTGTTTGATGTTTCCATGATTCCACTTGTAATTCTTTCGCGTAAGGTGGGAAAGAGGCTTTGACACTCGGTCATAATGCTCTAGAAATTGTGGATAATAGTTGAAGAATCTTAAAAAAACTTACACGTCGCGTAGTATTGTCAGAGTTGGCCATTTTGCCAATAATGATGTTTTTTTGGATCCATGGATATTTTTTTGTCGATGACGTGGCCAAGAAACTTGATCAGTCCTTGACCAATGTCACATTTTGAGAGCTTCCCATAAAAGTTCTCATGCTAGTGGATCTTGAGGAATTGCTGAAGATGTCGTCAATGATTGTGTGGAGTCCGGTTGTATATGAGGATGTTGTCAAGGTATACCACCACAAAATCATTGAGGTATAGCAAAAAAATGTAGTTCATCGCTGCCATGAACGTTGCGATGGCATTAGTGAGTCCAAACATCAGAAGTAGGAACCCATGGTGCCTATAACATGTCTAAAAGGTAGTTTTTGCAGTATCCTTGTTCGCGATGCGAATTTGGTGGAAGCCGCTTTGTGGATCAATTTTACCAAAAATACTTGCTTTATGTAGGTTGAAGAGCACGTCCGCGTGAGGTAGAGGGTAGTGGTTCTTGATTGTGATGTCATTCATTGGCTGATAATCCATGCACACCCGCATTTTAACAATTTTCTTTTTCATTAAGAATACTTGTGTGGTGTATAGAGGGACGAATGGTTGGACAAGTAAAGTGTCATTTTTTTTTTCATAAGTGTCAAAACTTGATACTGAACATACAAATGGCAAGAGCGAGAGAATGTGGCCCATTTGAGTTGTTTGCATTTTTTGGCAATTCGTGTTGCTTGATTTTGCATTTTGATTCGTGGACTTGAGAATTCTCTCGTTTGTTTGACGGGAGGCTTGAAGATCGAATATGAGGTTCACGAGTTTTGTCAAAGTCGCTCAATAGATCATGGTTTGTAGGCACAAAATGTCAAAACTTTGTTGAAGTGACAAGAAAATGGTTGTCAATGCGCAAGAGATCCTTGGTATTCAATAGAATTGCACTTAAGCGTGGAAAAACATTGCCGCGACTAAGTCGTGAAATAGGCCAAGAGTAGTGAAGCAAAAATAGGCCGCTCATTGGTTTGGGGACTCTTGTATGCTTATCGGCATAAGAGTAACAATAACCTCATGGCTTATAGTAAGCATGACATAAAATCATCATGTTTTGTATCAGGTAGTTCCTCCACAAGTGGTGTATGAGTTGAACATTTATCTTAGGTGTACAAATTGAACATTTGATAACCCCAAAACTTTGATATGACTTAGATATAGGTTGAATTTTGAATTACATATAAAATTGGTGTACATATGTATGCATCATTCACCACTATTAACAATGGCAATAACACCGGCAATGAAGGTAGTAGGCACTACAGATGCTGAAGGAGTTCATGAATGAAGAGGGAAAGTAGTTTTTTTTGTGTTTGTAATCGTTTGCAAAAGTGGTCATTATCAATGACGTATCGTGAAAATTCATTATGCAATAGAATACATGAACAATTGTTGGTGATTAATGGGGGAACTACATGAGGGTGTATTAAACATCCTCAATTGTTGGTACCACTTTATACTAGGTTTTGTTATATGTATTCATGCATGAATCAGTTAAAAGGGTGGGTTTGAATTTCACAATTGTTGGATTCATATGAAATGTTCACAGGAAATCAATGTACATATTGTCAACAATATTAGGAATATACGGTTATTACGTATTCTTTGGGTGCCTTACCTATGAAGCAACCACAAAATAATGACCATACAAGATTTATGCCAACACAATCCATGGGGTAAAAATCCTTTGTTGGAGGATTTCATCTCCCCTTCAATGTCGTAATGAACCCTTGCTTTTCAATAGGAATTGAGTACATAAGAATATAATCAACACTTCACAAGAAGTAAAAGAGATAAAGAGGGAAGGACATGTTATGCATTATTGTGGTCACACCAATAGGCTTAGTCACATGCAACTTCCTTGGACATGGCCGACATTTATTCATTATGAAGATCCCAATCATGGCCTATTCACCTTGAATCAAGCCAGAAGAAAATGATTATGTGGAGTTACCTCACTGGGAGCATTTACCTCAACTTCATTGTTCTGCACAAGGATTCCACCTTACTTGACAATTAATCTTGTGTGACCCATCTCATTAAACATCTCACAAGCTACCTCCATGGCTGATTTTCAATGCTCTGAGTGAACCAAGGGCATGGAAGTGTGTACTTTTTAAGGAAATGTAAAGATGTAATGACCATTCTTGAACGAGTTTAGGGGACATAAAAAAATTTCTTTAGCACATGTTTATTCACCCATCAACATGACCCTACATTGCACAAGGTATTTAAAGTAATTTTTTTTGGAGTGAGTGATAACATTGCTAATTTAGTGCTTCAGAATGGCACAAAGGACACTCTAATCAGAGGCTCTGAGAGGCTTCTACGGAGTCTTCGTGAATCTACCGTGTGTGGCTTGGCTCAGAATCCTCACGGAGATGTTCTCCATTTTCTCTTCATAGTAGCCTTAAAGGGTGCGAAAGGAGCTCTGTGGACAAGTATGCACATGCAGAGCACATGCTTTCTAGTAGCATGGACCTGCATAGTGCTACACAGGCACTCCGGTCAAGATGAGCTTCTGATGACTCGATAGGCAGCATGCACCCTGAAAAAAGGCATGAACAGCATAACCTCAATCATGTAGGAAGCCCAAGCCCTTGGATCTTCATGGGTCAATCTTGTGCAAGCTTCAGGTAGATCCTGATGAACGGGCCTGATGTGGCAACATGGCAAGATCAACGATCATCATAGGAAGGCATGATGAACAAGAAACCTTGAGGTGAAGTTTCACCTGAAGACCTGATAAATTTTCCTAAATGAGGAAGCTTCCCCTTTGAGCAGCACAGGTGCCAACAAGAGCCCACAACTGAAGGAAGCTTTCAATGGATTGAAGCTTCTCCAGAGTAAGGCAAAGGTGGCAGTAGACCTAAAGGAAGCTTCTTGTTCAGGTGGTCAACTTGCATGGACCTCAAGTATAAAAGGTGGAAGGTCCTGTTACTTCTCAGTATCCCTGCATTACCAGTATCATCACTCCAACACCACGTGCAAGGCTCTATGCCTTAGCACTAGAGCACCTCCAACAACGATGCTATTGGAGTTCCTTCCAAGACCCTTGTATATACTGCACTTGCGTGCCAGCCCGGGTGAGGACGATGGTTGTGTTCCCTCTAGGATCCCTCTAAACCTGGCAAGCTCTGCCAGCCCGGGAGGGGGTCAATCCCTCCAAGGCCCTTGTAAGCCTGTGAAGGCCTGCCAGCCTGGGAGGAGGACGCCCTGACATCCGGAAGGCCGTTCACTTGTTGTGACTGTGGTTATGCCAAGACTCTTGCTTTGACGGCCTTGACGGCCTAGCAAGGCGTTGCGCACGAGTTTAAGGCCAGGAGTTATGTCAGAGGGTACTGTTGAGCTGTTAGCAAAGATGTTCCTTGTACAATACTTGTACTTTTAGCAAGGTTCAACTCCATAATTCTTGCTTTCGCTAGTTTCCCTACAGAGTGTACAAGGCATGCTTGCTAGGCATAAAAGATCCTCTGACACTATGGGACCCCCTTGCTGTACCAGAGCACACGGTGGCTTTGTCGCTAAAAGCTCATAAAAACCAATAAAATTTAAATAAAATGAGATAGAAAGTGTAAAGTTTTGTAGAAAGAAATACATTGGTGTTGGAACACCCGTGAAATCAGTGTATGATAAGTAACAACCTGATTGAAATGTTAAGGAATCACACATAACATTGTATGTTGAATTTATGGAGCATCGCATGCTCATGGACACACTCGTGCATACATTCGGCTGTTTGTATCATGCATGGTTTTCCTTGTCCTGCTTGTATACCTCAAGTGAAAGTGTATGAGGTTTCTGCATGTGAAAGGGAGCGAAAGTTAGTTTGAAAAGGACACGAGGAGGGCAACAGTGTAAAAGAGGAGGAGTTCATGGATGTGGTTTTGAATGAACCAATTAGAAGTACTTTATGTGTGCATAATTCATTATACATTAGACTCCATCTTGCATGCACATTTTGTAATGTATTCATTTGCATCGGATACATTCTCAAAAATGATTCAAAGAGGTATTCTAAATGGTGTATTGACATCTGTTTGTACATTATATCGTACTTGTGTGGAATTACAATTTTTGGAATGATAACATTTTCATGTTTTGAAGGTGCCTTGATGAAATGCGTGGAAGTCTGTTGAAAGGATGATTCTTTGCTATGGTTTGTGCATAGATGTTCCACAAGTTCTTTTAACATAAAGGTTTGATTGATGTGTGCTATGTTCATGGGGTACTACTAAACTATTGCCTTAATTCATATGTTGCTTCACAAGGATTTGTTTTGGTCTATATTTCAACTACTGAGGTCTTCTTGTCACACATTGGTGACAAGGCTTCATTGAATTATGGGTATTTGAAATAAAAAAAATTCAAGAAGCCGTGTCAAACGTTCATGCTCACTAGCTGTATACGAGTTTAGACAAACAAACAAAAAACGGAAAGTTGTGCTGGTTTTTTCCTCTTTTAGAGGTTGGTGCAAGCACAAATTTAACATTTATTGTTTTAAAAGCTCAATCTTGGTAGGGATTTCCACAAACTGGCCACAAAGGGTGAATCTTATTGTGTATCAGTGTTCAGCTCGAGGATAAACAATTCATATCCAAGTTAGGTTGTTTGTAAGACATTTTGGATGAATAGGCTTTTTTGGCACATGTTTTACGTATGACTAGTTAAATCCATGGTCAAATAAAAAATGATGTAACTAAAAATAGATTGGGTATGATAAAATTTCCCTTCTATTGAAGGCAATGTTCTACGTACTATCCCTTGGTGTTGCATAATTCTCACCAAAACACAAGTTAGCTTCTTACATGTAACAAGAAGTCTACTGACATGTTCATGTCTGATTAGTAGCTTTTTCTTCATTTTTTTGGTCTGGAAATGTGCCAGAATCTCTTGTAAGAAAAGTATGATGTGCGAAGTATATGGACTAATTGTGGAATATAACGTGGTGATGGTACATTTTGAGTTGACGTTATACACTGTAGATATGCATGACATACTCAAGTTTTTTTTTGTCATTTCTGATTCCAAATATGAAAAAATATATTTAAATTAGGTTATTTCACATATGGGAAAAAATGAAGAGTTGAAACGGACACATGTAGAAGAATTGTCGAACAATTTATCACATGGGGACAAGGCACATGTTGAAAAGCACTTTCCACCCTGATCATCTTCAAAACTGCAAAAATAAAACATTGGAGAGAGATAATGTTACATGATTACTGAAGTTTAAAGGTGAAAACTGTGCCACGTACACGAAGAGGCGTTTCTTGATGACAAATTGGACTGAATGTCTTCTCGTGTGGACCGTTTAGAACAAGGTGTTCATTTGTATCAAAATGTTGAACATGTAGCCAATTTAAATCAGAAGTCACTCCTCCAGGTCGATGGCGTCAACCCTATGCGAGAACAGGGCAACTAGTAGAGAATGTTGCTTTCCCGATGCTAGCAGGGGCCATTATGGCCATTTTTTTCGTTTGGCTATATTTTTGAGGATCCTTCGAAAACTGGCCGCGGCTCGGAGTCGTTGTCTATATTGGCCATAAAGTGTCGCTCTCTTTCAGATTTGGCCATAATCGACCGCGCTCCGCAGCCTCCCTTACTGTTTTAGCCATTTTCAAGCGCGCGCCGACTCCTCCTTTCAAATGTGGTCATGAAGACGGCCGACGGAAAAAGAATCGCGTGAGAGAGCCATATTGACAAAAGAAGCCCCGTCATCACTCGGTGAACTCCTAATATCATTCATAATATTCAAAGTATCTAACATGGACATGAAAGGCTAAATATTAACCTTCTAGCACGCTCCAAGAAATAAACAAGTACAGCCAAAATGATAAGGAAAATGAAACAACAGCGAGAGTTTTGGTGGAATAAAAGGCATATTCATAACTAGAATAGGTGATTGAAATCTAAATATAAATACTCGCCATTCATACAACAAAAAAGATGAAGAAAGATAATGTCCAAAACAAACAAAATCATAACAATTCTGATTCAAGATACGATTCGATTAAAAAAGAAAAAATGATATAAATTACTTACGTATCACATAAAAATAAGATTAAATAAATAATAGAACCAACATAATTCAACTGATATTTAAGGAAAAATCAAGATCTATTTTCATATATCAAAATTTAAAAAATATTTAAATTATTGAAAAAATGAAATGATAATTTGAATAAAAAATAAATTACAATTTTATCATTTAATTTCAATTCAAACAGCAAGAAATGATCAATTTTTCAAAGAAAAAATTATTCCATGATTTAATATGTATCGCTAATCAAGGTCTTAAAAGTTTCGGGAATCAGTGAAATGTATAAAAAAATCAGAGTTATTCTTAAGGAGAAATTATTCTATTATTAAATTTCAATTTAATTCTAGAATTTTTCTAGATTATCTCAATGTTTCCAATTTAAGAATAGGTATTAATTATTAATGGAATATATTACTGAATTAAATCATAAAATCGCTTGTTTTCATGCTGAAATGAGATCATTGCATTTACTATACAATGATTTCATTATTAAAAGTGAGAAATCATGTATAAAATTCTGATATGAGCATTTAATTATGGAAACTACTACTTGATCATGATTTGAAGCATTATTTATGCCTCTCCATATGCTTATTGTTATAATTATCACGTAGAGTCCGATGCATAAAAAATCTTGATTTAGTTTTCCGAATTCTGAATGAAGATATGAGAATAAATCTTCTTTATAGTACAAGATTATGTGCTTTTATGGTTATTAATTATACCTTTTTCTAGATGAAGGCCAAAAAGTGAGGAGAGATACAAATCAGACCCAAAGAAATGTATGAAACGATATATAATCAAAATTTGATTATTTCTTTATTTTGTTTTGAATTTATTTATAATCAATATTGTTTTTTTGAGTATTTGTAATTCTATGAGGGCGAGTATTTATATTTCGATTTCAATCACCTATTCTAGTTATGAAGATGCCTTTCATTCCCTCAAAACTCTTGCTGTAGTTTCATTTTCCTTATCATTGTGGCTGTACTTATTTATTTCTTAGAACGTGCTAGAAGGTTAAGATTTAGCCTTTCATGTCCATGTTTGATACTTTGAATATTATGAATGATATTGGAAGTTCATCGAGTGATGACGGGGGCTTCTTTTGTCAATATCCCTCTCTCGTGCGATTACTTTTCCGTCGGCCGTCTTCATGGCCACATTTGAAAGGAGGAGCCGGCGCGCGCTTGAAAATGGCTAAAGCAGTAAGGGAGGCTGCGGAGCGCGGTCGATTATGGCCAAATCTGAAAGCGAGCGACACTTTGTGGCCAACATAGATGACGATTCTTAGCCGCGGCCAGGTTTCAAAGGATCCAAAAAAATACGGCCAAAAGAGAAAAATGACCGGCCATTATTATGTCGACGGCCGACATGCAAGTACGTTGGGAACCTCTAAGGGTGACCCAGTGGGACATTGCCGTGACATGGTCTGCGGCGGGAGCCGCAGGTGATAACATCTATGCGATTCGAGGTGTTTCCAGCAGCGCCTGAACGATCTTTGGTGAGGGGGTCGGGGGGGGGCGGAGTGGTGTTCAAGAACATGCCGGTCACAACCTTTGTGCCCTCTCAAGCAGACAGAGACAAAGATTACAAGGTCCCATTCTCGAACTGTAATTTGTTTTCAAGCCGTGTTCTGCCTCGTGTGTGAGCGCGACTCTCTTTATGGTTCCGATTGGCGAGTTCCATTGTAGCTGAAAGCATGATCATCCGAAGAATCGAATTCGCGGATCACCAAAAACGTGGATGTTTCCCCTTCTAGCCGCGGAAGTCGAATTTTAAAGAACACAGCCGCAATGTGTTCGACATCAACAAGGATGACGTCCGACAACATAATGATTTGCCTCATCAGTGCCTCGCGGACTATAATCCTTCTGGAAGTATTTGCACTGGCTGCTCTCTTTCCACTCCTGTAAATCGAACGATCGACTGGTCCATGCAAAAACTCTTAACCGGAAAAGCGCGGGGGACAGTCGGCAGCAGCGGCAACCGACCCGCTTTTACTAAACATCTCCGTAAAACGGCGAAATCCAAATTGGATGGACGAATGATGACTTCCCTTTCATGAGCGAACCCGTGAATGAATCAGAGGCTCGGAAGAGCACCTCTGCATGATCAAGGCTTTGGACGGCGGCCCACTCGAGGACACCCATAAGGCAGGGTCTGCAAATTTGAGTTATCAATGCGGTATCCTGCATTTAAGAACTGGAAAAGAAGAGGTTACTATTTTGTTCAGTTGGACCTGAAGCGTAGAATGAAGCAAACATGAAACCCGTATTTAAGAATGAAAGCCACCTGTTCCTCAGCTGGCCAATTTCAACCCAAGCTCTTTAAAGAGTGCATGAAATATTGAGAGGGAGAGAGTGAGAGGAGAGAGAGAGAGAGAGAGAGAGAGAGAGAGAAAGCAAAGATTGGCCGGATGGCGCAACCTAGATGTGGTTTATTCAATCCATACCTCTATTTTTGGCGTCTGCAACGTCTCCAAATGGAAGGCTATGAATGCTTAGGCAACCAATATGAATTAGGTTAGTCACGTATCTTTGTCTCCCTCCCCATAGGCAAATAATCTGAATATATGAGAATAATTATCCTGAGACTTTTCTTGAATCAGTTATGATCAATAAAAACACTTGAGGATAAGGACAGGTAAATTAAACTTCATTTCAAAAGCACTTAATGCATTTAAGTTTGAAGCGTTCTTGACTGCATAAATGGCACATTCATGGGTTGTATGCAATCGTTTGGATGAGTTTGCCCGATAATGGGTGATTCTCTTCAGCGGAAGCCGATGGCCTTGAACCGGCACTCAAATTGTGAGTTTGATTGCATGACTGGTGGGCGGGACGTGGAGTGGCGAAGTCGTCTTTCAGGTTGGGGTAGCTTTGGCGTCCTCGTCTTTTACTATTTTTGCAATCGACGCTACAATCGATCGTCTCCCACCGATCGATTCCGATTTCTTGTGTCGACTTGACGCCATGTCGTGTGTCCCACATCATGGGAGAAGGGTTTCGTTGAATCGATGCTCGCTCGAAACATCTTTGACGTATTTCAATACGCTGAATGACTAATGAAAAAGCGTTTCCTGAAATCCAAGCTGATATTGACGGTCATCGGTGCTTGTGAAGTCTAATACTGCCGCATGGTAGTTCATATTTGATACCCGCGCCGCTTGGGTCATGTGGAGCCGCGCATGAACATGATAGGTATACTTGCGGCGCATTATGTTTTCACGTGATAGCAGGACCTCTCCCCGTAGAATTCGGAATCGAAGAACCGCGTAAACCATTGCATAGCACGCATAGCCCCGCCTATTCGAACCCAACAGCTGTCGACGGAAGAATCAGGAAGTGATCAAGTTTCGATAGGGTAAAGCTAGAAACCTAATTATCAAAATCAGAATCACTGCTTTGGTTTCCCGCCAATGTGTCGGGATGGAACGAGATGGCGACACACCTCCATCATCGAAAAAGCAGGTGAACCACTATTGGATGTCACCGACATGTAAATTTTGTCGCGACCCGCAGATCGTCCAACCATTCAATCGAACCGTCAGGTGTCGGCGATCATGCCACCGCTTTGTGTCGTCGCAGCTTATCGTGATTGTCATCGAAGGCATGCTGGTGAACCGACATTTGCGGTTATCAGACTGATCTAAAACGAAAGCCACAAATTTCTCTGTTACGGGTTCTCGCGACAGCCGCTTTCTCAAACCCAACAAACATTAGGCTTCCCGCCATCTGGAACCACTTTTTGTTTTGTTGACACCTCTCAAGCCAAAGGTGTAGTTGGATGTTGAAAATGATATGAACCTCTCTCACAGAATCATTGAAAAAGTCTTTCATAATCATCAGCTTGAAAAAAATTCTGGAATACTCAACTCCTTCCATGTAAGATTCATAAAGGAAGAACATAGGGCATGTGAAAAGCTTGTGATTGCCACAATCAAATTAGTAGATTGACTTGTACCTCTCAAATCATTCTTTAACACTAATTATATTCTGCTCAGATTTCAATGATCATGGAGGGATTCTATAATGATCTTCATGAGTAGCCATGTCAAATCCACCATGAATTCTCAAGCAAGAGATATCTACCACTACACCTAATGTCGATTGCACACCATACGTGTATCCCCCACATTCAAATATTAAATTCTTGTTCTGTATAATCAGGGTGGAGGGTCCACAAAATTACTATATGCCAAATTACGAGGGCAACAAACTCCTATAAAAGCAAGGCACAAATAACTCATGAATGATAAACATGGATAAATGAGGATATTCACATAAACATTTTGGTGCTAAATGAGTGATGCATGTGAATCATCATGCATGGCAAGATTGATGAATGTAAAACATCTATGCTATTTTTTCCCCACAAAGTTGTATTAATTGTGTTTTGTTTCAATCCGAATTGGAAAGATGGCTTGAAAAGAGGAGATTTGTAAGTTATGTGATGGAATATTTAATGCTTTTGATATCAGGGCAAATATTTCCGAGCTGCATTGTCTGCGCCATGCCTAGACGCAAAGTGATGTGTCCAAATCACCATAACGGTAGGCGCCTCTTTCACAAACTGGACCATGGATAATGACTACTTCAGATTCTCATGTCTCGTTTATGCCACATACCAAGCCGTATACATATGAGGACCCGATACCGTCGGTGCCTATTACCGCATGTACTGATCTAATGGCCAGATTAACCACGATGCAACTTAATGGCGACCTTGGTGTCTGTAGTGTCGGCTCGCCAAAGTTTTGCGTTGGCTTAGCCCCAACTTACATGGATCAACAAACACGACCCTTACAAACTGTGAGAAACGTCCAACGTACAGATCGTGCGTAGAGTTCTCATTGGCCATCGATGTGTGTACCTCGTTTCTGATTGGTCACTGTTTTCTGCTTTATTAGTTCTTGAAAACGGGTTACAATAAGCGAGATGTGTCGGAAATGCACAAATAGACTTTTTTAATTCGACCCGTTGTGTTTGCTAACCGTTGTCCCGTCCAACGATGAATTTGAAGGCTGTTGACATGATCGTTTTCCCAACTGACACAAGCATCAGATGGAAGGGCTCTCCAAAAACAGGGCCCCTCCGCTAAACTAGGAAGTGCGACGACATCATCCAGATACCATCTCTGACGACAGGCAGCCCGCGTCAAGAGGGGGGTCGAAATAGGCACCTTTCTCCAATTTATCCTTAATATCAAGGGGTTGCGTTAAACAAATCCTCTTATTTATAAATTTTTTCTTTTGGATCATCATTCAAGGGAATAATAAAACCAATGACTTTTTAATGCCATGTGCTCATGGACAAACACAGAGTGCATACTTGTAGTTGGAGTGAACAATAACTAATCTAAGCAACAACTTTCACATGGTGTAATTGCATTAACAATCGGAGGTTTATACACAAAGTTAAGGCTTTTTATCTATAAAAACCCGAGTGGGACTCGGCCAGGAGTTTTTGATGTATTATACTAATTGAATTCTACCAACCAGCTCTATGGGGGGCAAGGGGCCAGGATTTGTGTGTTGCATGTAGAGAAGTGTTGTGCATGCCTGCTTGCCCAGCTTGCTCAGCAACAATGCAATGCAAGCATGCACTGTTGGGTAGTTAACCCAGACTAGTCAGGGTGGGGCTACACCGGACTGGACTGTTGGGACCAGGAGAATCTATACATGCAATAAGAGCTCTGGAGTAAAGAGCAATGTGCATTAGGTGGTGTATGCATAATTCATCATGACATCAACTACAAAAAGCATGAATAACCTGCTGCATCAGCTACTACATGTAGGAGTCTTCATCTGCATGCAAAGCCAAGATTGGGGACCACCCTATGTCAGTGGTAACATGCGCAACTTAGCAACTATGACCACGCCCAAGTTGCGAGCCTTCAGGAAGCTTCTTTGAGGAGAAAGCTACGTGCCTTGGATAGAGAATATTCCTTCAAGAGGAAGCTACATCCTTATAGCAGGAAGTTTCCTCTACGCATAAAGCAACAAGTCAACTTGCTAAGATTGATGTATAAAAGCATACTAGACTTAGTGAGTCGAGTTACTATAGTAGCAACTCCAACAAAATCTCCACAATTAACCAAGACCCACAGGCCATCTTTGCCAATCAACGCCTCAAACCAAGACTCCGCAGCTGCTCTCATCTGAAGACCAAAGTAAGCCTGGTAGCAATGTGCCAGCCTTCCTAAGAGGACTCTTCTGACTACCTGAAGGCCTGACTACCTTGCTTTGGTGGCCAAACTACTTGCAATACCAAAGCCGCAAAGCTTGAGCTGTCTTTGTTCATGTTGCCATGTGTCCTCCAAGAGTTGTGTTTAGGCATGTGAGCGCAGAGATAGTGTCAATCCTGAGCTATTATTTAGATAACATCTCTTATCTGGATAGTCGGCCTATGTTAGAGTCTCCCTCTGTTGCCCCATTGTAGTTCGTACTACTCTACCAACTTAATTAGGACATCCAAAAGCTGTGTCTTGTTGGAGTTCTCTTGTGTCAACCAAGTAAGCCTAGTAATACTCTGCTAGCTTGGCTACGAGGGTCACAAGTTCTTTGACGACCTTATGAGTCTGGACGTGGCTACTGGAGAGGATACTATTTGGACAACCTGGAGGCCATTTTACCTGAAATTTTGGTGACTATGTCAAGACCCTTCCAAGGAAATCCTTGACGGCCTAGCAAGGTGTTCCACCCTTGGTTGGGGTAGTTTGTGTTGGAGCATTCAACTCAGGTATAATTTGTTAATAGTTCCTTAAACCATGCATTTTTGTATGATGGTCCTTTTCAATTCTTAGTTCAATCCAAGTCTTCTGCTTCCTCACATAAGAGTAAAGGGTTTTCTTGCTAGGCACACAGATCTTGGACAAAAACAAGACGTCCTTGCTACATGAAAGCATGCATTGTCTTCGTCATTATAATTTCCAAGAACTCCAACGCCGACTAGCCTAAACGTGTTTCTAGGTGCTTGGTATAAGAAGATTCTTTTTTTTTTCTTTGATACTCCATGACCTTGATCATTCGTTTGGAATAAGAATTTAGAGAACACATAATCTATCCAAAGGTCTTGTCAGACATGGTGTCGTGTAAAAGTCTAAGATTATCCTACACTTGGATCTTTTTATCATTTAAAACATAGACAAATGAAACATATCAACATGTTTCTCCCTGTTGTGTAAATCAATTCTTCAAATATGTTACAATTTACATTCATCTACATGAGAAGTATTTTTCATTAGTTTCAAATGTTTGATTGAAAGAAGCCTTTACTTCTTACAATGAGTAAACTAAAGGTGTTTCATCATATTCGTGACAAAGCTTTGTGCAGTTTTGTTCTTTTACTTTTACATAACATTTTGCAAAAACATATACAATGAGTTATGTGTTTTTTTCTCTCATAGTGGAATCATAAATAATTTTTGACACATTTGTCTTGAGATGTTTTAAAAAAAACCTTAAATTTGGAAAAGGATTTCTAGATCTCAATCAAGTAATAGTTGTTAGTGGGTGCGATGATTGCACTGGTTTTATGCTCCGATATGGCAATGTCAATTTCATAATCAGATCAAGATACGCGTAGTGAGAAGTTTGTTGGTGGCTCCCGGGAGCAGAGCCATGGACAGTTTTATTATACAGGCCACTCTAATTCTGGCAACCAGGCCTAAAGGGCTTGGATTGTAAAAGAGTATGTAGCATGCATAAGCTAGTGCGCATGCCTCTAGTGTGTGTGTTGCATGCGCAAGCTCTTGCGCATGCATCCTGGAAGGCAGGAACTAGCAGTTGTGCAGCACGACAAAGCATTGCGGTCAGGTAGAGTCAGACCTGACTGGGCTTATGGCATGAGGCGGTGTGAGATTTAATGGTGGGGATTTTTTTATAGAAAAAGCCCATGGCCATGACTCAATGTGCTTCTCTGCTCGCCACTTAGATAGGCTGCGTGGGAAGCCATAATGCGAGTACTACGGTTACGGAAATCAACGGCTCTCATCGATTCGTGAGGAGCTCTAGGATTCAAGAACCATGGTTATGGTGAAACTTCACCGAGTATCTAAGGAAGCTTCTTGAAGAAAGCAAGGCAGTCAACTTGCCAAGGCCGCAAGTATAGAAGGCGGCGGCCTTGGCACATCTCAGTATCTCAGCAAGACTCATCCTTCATGTCACGACCTTGCAGCACTTAGCATTTCAAAGCGCCTCAGGCCAAGGTTCTGCTGGAGTCTGCCTTGGAGACCCGTGTAAGCCTGGCAAAGCTCTGCCAGCCTGGGAAGGAGGAAGACCTGACTACCTGGAGGCGAATCTACCTGGAAGACGGTGTCGGACCAAGACCCCTTGCGTCGACGGCCTTCACGACCTAGCAAGGCGTTGCCCCTTGTGTGGGCCAGGTGTAGTGATGGAGCTCATGTGTAGCCTCATTTAGGCACTACTTTTCATGTACCATACTTGTACTTTGGAATCAATCAAGATTTCTTCCACTGTCACATTCAGTTTCCAAAGTTCATGTGCTGATGTGTCTGCTAGCTTATTGCACGAGAAAAGATTCTGTAAATGCAAGGAACCTAGTCCTTGCTACACACCCGCATCTCAATAATAGTAAACAATTAGGTCATTCCAAAATTAAACAATGTATTACCGAGGTTGGAATGAAGGAAAACCTCGCTCCTAAATCATTCCCTTACCATAAAGAAAATGGATAGTGATTTGAGGACTTAACTAGTTGAATAGGTGATTCATGAGAAAACATTACTATGCTAAGGCATGTAGGGTAATTTCAATTCTAATAAATGTTTGTACAATTCAGTTTCGTGGTAATGAACTATCACCTTCTTCTTTGTATTAGGTAGGAAAGGTCACCCGTATGTTTTGGGATGATATGAATTAAGGTATTTGTTTTTGTTTTTTTTATACTCATGATTTTTCATTAGCTTTTTTCAATGGGAATAATTGATTCACAAATGTAGTATATGCTTTTTTGAAAATGTGGTAAGAATTCATGTAGTTAAATTAGGTTTTACATCATAAGTTAAAGCCATCAACAAGCCATAATGGTACTATTTGTTCATATTACGTTTCATTTTGGGATTATTAGGACATTTTTTCAATTTAATTGTGGCTTTCCATTATGTGTTTAGATCATTTTGGGTTAATTCATTCTTTACTCCTTTGTTACACAAACCCACATCTTATGGTCTTGTAAAAAATATTTGCATTATAGCATTGACATAGAGAAAAAGATGTATTCTAGCAGTTTAGTAGCATACGGTGGATGGTTGACTCATGTTTGTTGGAATCTCATAGTAGATGGCATGTACAATGTATTCACTTAATTGATTTTCATACTTCATTATCTTTAATTGTATCCAATTATGACATAACACAAAAGACTTTAATCATTGTTTTGCAAACATTTGCTTTACTTGTACTTCTTTTAGCAACAACGTATTTCAATGTTTTCCTTGCAGTCCACAAAGAGACTATACCAACGAGAATGTTTTTAGCACATGATTATTATAGTCCATGACATTTAGCACATTCTTATTCTTACCTAATCATGGGTCATCCTTTTGGACACAATTGATAGTATGCTGAAGTAACGTTCTAGTTCTATGCACACAAAGATCTTGTAGCACATGAATTTTTTGTCAAGTGAACATCGTTTATATTTAATCGTGCACACTCAGATAGGTGGATCAGCATATCATTTGTTCCCTTTGAATAATTGTTGCAAAGGATGGATTTTTCTTGTGTAGGAATATTTGGAATATTCTCGGTGTTCTTGATTTGATGTTTGATGTCACAAAAATAGGTGATATCATTCATTGTTTTCTTTGAGGAAAATGAAATGAGTGGATGGTATTGTGAAGGATTACTTTGTGGGTGTTTAGATTTGAGCATAATCAGAGAAGAAGCTTAGTCTAAAGTTGACAAAATATTTGAAATATCAATTCATGGCGTTGGAGGATGTGAATGAGGGCAATATCTCTTTTCTCCTTTCATGAGCACTTGATGGCATCAGCATGTATGCATGGGGTAGAATTTATTATTTTGTTGATGCCATGATAGTAAACAATGATGTCCATATATCTTTCAATGGTACAAACATGGTAGCAAAATGTCTAAGTGTATAAGCAAACATTGTTTCTCAGATGTTTGTTCTAAGCTATTGTCATTACAAAATTGTAGATTGTATTATGCATTTTTGGTTTGAGTAGGCTTAAGTTGAGGTAGGTTGGAGGTAGTGGATGGACCATTGATTCGAATGGAAGCATCATCGAATACATTTTAGTGTGTATACTAGTCCATGGCGTGGATGTGGAAGTAGCAAGACCATAAAATTAGTCAAGGTTATCGTATGCGATACGTAATGATACTTGGAACGTGAGTTTTTTGGTGTTCCTTTAACACACGGTATTTGTCCTCGTTTGCCATGTTCGATGAGCGACATACGTCGTTGATGGAGCATTGGGAGTAGGGTGACGTTTTTTCGTTGTGTCGCAAACTTGGCTCACTTGGGAGATCGTGATCGAGCAATGAAAATTTTCATTTATTGTTTTTTATTTCGTGAAAATTCCCCATTGCAATTTAGGGTTTTTTATGTTTTGGGTGGGCTCAGCTTGCACAAATAAACAAAACCTCACACTATGGTAGGGGGTTTGCATGTCGAAAGAAAAAAGAAAAAAGGGCCAATACCCAAGCATGGCCAAGAAAAAAATGATTTTTTTTACGGCACAAAACCACCTCTACTTCGTGAGTAAAATACTCCCAAACTTAAACTATAGTTACATGAAGGGTTGAGGGTTTGATTTTTTGCGTGGTCCTTTTTCCGACCTACGATAGTAGGGTGGAATGGATTCCCTTGCAGTGCATGGGGTGTTTGGGAACCCCACAGGAATCCCATGCAAATTTATCCCTCAAACAATCACAGACATCTTGAAGGAGGGGTTTGTGATTGTTTGAGAAGCTTGATGATGTTAGGATTACGATGTTGCATTTCATGCAGCAACAACATGCTGTTGGCGTGATTTTCTTGGATAGTTTGTCTTTTTCTTCAGACGTGTGGATGTATCAGCTTTTAAGTCACAAAATGCTGGACATGGCGTTGTTGAAGAGCAGTTCCTGGATGCATCAGATCTAGTGGGAAATCTGTGTAGATATGGTCACACACCTGGTAGAAAACTTTCACTTCCAAAGGTTGCACATCAGCTTTTCCGCGCCGAATCTGTTGCCGAAGCACACGTGGGCTCTGACTAGTTCCTCCGACATCATGCCGAACTTCATCGAACTTCAGTATTTTTCAAGCGTTCTGACCAGCAGTATGTTCCAGAACGATCTGACCATGAAGACCACTGAAGCCCACGCCCTCGTCTGATCGCCCCCGCACACCGCAAACCGGTTTGCTGGGAGCGAAGGGAGCTGGCCTGGGTACTTTGACGCACCCGGCCATGATCTGCGTGTGTGTGTGGTCGCGCGTCCCTGTACGCTTCGGACTGAATAGGTCGCGCGTTTCAGTCTTGGCCACGCCGCGGCGAGAGGGCGCTGGTTGATGCGACGTCGCTGACCCGTCGACTGAATGCACACCCGTCGGCGTTGTGGCGAGGCTGACGGCCCCCTTGCACCGCGCACATCCCTCTGCACACGCGCTTTACTTGGGCCGTGGTAGCGGCCGGGAACACCGCTGCGAGCCGCAAAAGCGAAGGCGGACCACGGGGGGGAACATCGGTCGGAGTGGGGGTGTCTGAGAAATCGCCGTTAACGACGGAGTGAAGTGAAGCGTAGTACAGTGCGGGGCAGTGCACGACCTGTTAGTGCTATCGCACCGGGACCATACCGCACCGCAGTGCGATTCGGGCTGCGCTAGGCATTCGGGCGCTTGAGGCACTTGGGCCATCAGATTTATATGTGTTTGCGAGCCACGATGGGGTACCCCGGCAGCCAAGTCCCCAGTCTTGGTGGTGGTGGAGGTGGTTGCGGATGCTGCCGTCGACCACAGTCGCATTCTCATCCGGATCAACATCCGCATACGCATCCGCAGCCGCGTTCGCATCCGCATGCGCATACCCATTCCCATGTGCATTCGCATCCGCAGCACCATTCGCATTCTCATTCGCATTCGCATTCTCGTTCTCGTTCGCCCCACACGCAGCTGTTCTTTCCAGCCGGACTCCCACTCTCTCTCTCACTCCTCCTCCTCCTCCTCGCCGCTTCCGCTCTCCACTCACACTCGCCCATGCTTCACGCCACCGCGGCGCCCGTCGTCAGTGCACAATNGCCTCCCTATCAAGCTACTTCCCATCCTCCTACGGAAAAGGACAAGTGCTGTTGTCGCTCTCGCCGCACTTTGCACACACTGTTGCCCGTCCGTCCCTGAAAGCTGGAGAGTGCGGACAAGGAAGATCACGACAGCAGCCCGCTGCTTTCGACTGCTGAGAACGCCAGCCCTCTACGCACATCTGGCCCATCCTCTCTCTCGGGGCCTCTTCCTACTGCTGCTGCTGCTGCTATTGCTGCTGCTGCTGCTATTGGTGCTGATGCTGGTGCTCCAGTCGCTATCACCACCGCTGCTGCTGCTGCTAGTGAGGCCTCTGCTGCCCCATTGCTGCTGTTGCGCATCTACAGCCTCCGCCGCTGTTGCTGCCTCTTTAGCCACTGCCACCTTGCCAACTGCCAACGCAACCACCAACACGACCAGCACCTTTCTAAGTGATGAAGACAATCACCCTCGCAACCACTACCACCGCCACTGCCACTGACACTGCCACTGCCATCGCCACTGCCATCGCCACTGCCATCGCCACTGCCACCGCCACTGCCGTTGCCACCGCCACTGCCACTGCCACTGACACCGCCACTGCCCCTGACACCGCCACTGCCGCTGACACCGCCACTGCCATCGCCACTGCCACTGACACCGCCACTGCCATTGCCACTGCCATTGCCACTGCCATCGCCACTGCCATCGTCATTGCCATCGCCACTGCCACCGCCACCGCCGCCACCGCCACTGCCACTGCCACCACCACCACCACCACCACCACTGCCATTAGCCAGCCACCAATAGCACTGCGCAGTTGCTGCTTCTCTTCTGCCTCTATACTCCAGCTGCCGTTGTTGCCGCCACTGCCGTCGTCACTGCGTCTGGTGTTGCTGCAGTCGTGTGGATGCTGTAGCTCCCTCTGCCGCTGCTTCCTCCTTTCTGATGTAGGGTGCAGGGCACGTGCGTGTGACCCCAGTTTGGCCGAGCCACGAACCAAACGTTTCTTTTGAACGCAAGCATCCAACGCATCGCCACAGCTCCCACAGCAGTCTCTGTTTAAATCAAACTGCTGTTCGTCATGGTGGTGGTGGTGGTGGTGGTGCTGCTGCTGCTGCTGCTGCTGCAACAGGGACAGTGCTGCAGAAGGTTCAGGCAGCGGCAGGGTCGTCGCTGGGGTGGTCCAATCCGTCAGCTGACTGCACGGCAGGCGACGTCCCCATGGTGCAGTGCAACGCCAACGGCCTCATCACCGCCCTGTGAGCCTCTGTGCCTCTGTGCCTCTGTGCCTCTTTGCCTCTGTGCCTCTTCGCCTCTGTGCCTCTTTGCCTCTGTGCCTCTTTGCCTCTGTGCCTCTTTGCCTCTGTGCCTCTTTGCCTCT
>SZWC01002476.1:138997-158188 GCA_023375785.1 Penium margaritaceum | reverse complement strand
CCCCCCCCCCCCCCCTTCACTGTTTGTTTCCCCTCTCCATTCCTATTCCATGACCTGAACCCCACCATTAGTACACAATTGGCATGTTGGCTGCTTGAAAGTCTGCAGCCGTAACGCATGGTATGGCTGATACATATCTCCTTTGCCACAAGGTAAGCACGATGAGCATGTGCCACATGTTGCACGCTCCTTTCCCACCGTCGCGCCCTTGCGTGACTCAACTCGCCTCACTGACTTTGCCAACCTCACCTGCTTGCCGCTCCACTCCCCTCAACCCTTGTCCTCTCTTCCTACTCTCACGCTCGCCTTGCAGTCAACCCTCCGCCTCCTGCTTCGGCGCCTCCGCCTTCGCCGCCATCTCAACGGCCGCCTCCACCACCCCCATCCTCACCCCCACCTTCACCGCCGCGACCGCCACCTCCATCTCCTCCCTCACCTCCACCCCGATCTCCCCCTCCACCTCTTCCCTCATCTCCCCCACCTTTACCACCCAGTCCTCCGCCACCATCTCCTCCCCCACCAGCAGACAATCCATCGCCCCCTCCTCCGAAGAATGCAAAGTCCCCCCCAAAACAGAAGAGCCCCAAAGCCCCTTCCCCACCCAAGCCCGGCAAGTCCCCAAAGGCCCCCTCGCCCCCAAAGCCTGGTAAGTCCCCCAAAGTCCCCTCGCCCCCGAAGCCGGGCAAATCCCCCAAGGCGCCTTCCCCTCCAAAGGCTGCTTCGCCCCCCAAGGTGCCCTCGCCCCCAAAAGCAGGGAAGTCGCCCAAGTCGCCCAAGTCGCCCAAGCAGCGGTCGCCGCCCAAAGCCAGCAGGTCGAGGCTCCGTGCTGCCATGTGGACGTGAGGCAAAACGTGGAGGCCAAGCAACAATCCCCGCTCACCCTCAGAGCTCGGCAGGAATGTGTCCCCCCCCCTCCGCCCCCCCCTCATGGTTGATCCGGTTTGCCCACATCGCACGCTGGTGCACCTGCCTTGCACAGGCTCTAGAAGGTGCTTGCTGATAACCATTTGCCATCGCTTGGCTGGCGTTAGCTCTCCCAGCTCCATGTGACGGCTGCTGGGGTTGGACGCGGGTAGATCATGAGCGGCACGGTTGGAGCAGATGTGTGAGACGTGCGCGCCGACGGCTTCCCAACCCAATGCTAGAGATTCCGACCACGTCTGCAAGCCGTGCTCCAGACCAGCTGATGGTTTGCACACTTGGGCTTGCGCCACAGGTGCTGGCGCAATATCTTTGCTTGTATGACCTGAGCAGCTTGTGAGCAGGTTGGGAGGTAATGTTTGGCAATGTTTGGAAATGTCTGGCAATAATTGGTCAAATGCCAAACGTAATGCTTGTCTCCTTGATTGAGTGCGGCAAATTGCAAGTACCACATGTGTGGACTTGTTGAGGACATGTGTGAAAGCTTCTTAGCCTTGCTATTGCTGATGTGGCGACACGTTCCAGTCGGCTAAATCACATGGAAGTGGTTGGGCTACGAGAATGTGCATAGTCTCATAAGCTCCCAAAGCTTCGGCATGCAAAGAGGGATGACATGACAAGCACACATCATAAACACCTGAAGCGTTGCACAACGGATGATGCACACAACAGTGTCAGCTTGTTCTCGAAGCCGACCCAAAACCACAGTTATGGTCGCATCTTTACGCACAAACATCCAAGTGTATAACCTTCTGAACCTATTAATGCACATCGTTGAGCTGGACTTGTTGATGTTTGTAGTGTAGGTAGCTTTGGTTGCTAAGCAAGCAAGCAAGCACGCGACGGGGAGACACCATGGATTGGGGGCAAGCTCCAGTAAAGTAAGAGTAAAACAAGACAAGTTTTTGACTAACGAGTGCAAAGTGCCGGTTGACTGGGCCACCCACGCGAGTCACTCGACGCGGGGCCCGGATGCCAACCAAGGATTGAACCCCCCCTGGAGCAAGCGAGCTCCAGGCGGTTTCTCACACGCCGGTGTAAACTGGATGTGAGGTCCCGAGGGATCAGCAACCCGGTTCACTACGCTAAAAGCATGCAAGTGAGTAAGAATCCAGTTACATCACAAGCATGCACTCCTACAAATGTATCCCCCATTTTGGCATGTAGAGTCATCACTAAACTAAGGCTCCACATGAGAATGACGTTGGTGCTGTGGCCGCCACTTCGCAACTTGATAGTGTCACCACCACTGTGCACCCCGTGCTGCGTCACAGTCTTGCACCAGAGAGCCTCAGTCGAGATTAATCACCTGCAATGATGAGGTGTGTGTGTGTGTGTGTGTGTGTGTGTGTATGTGTGTGTGTGTGTGTGTGTGTGTGTGTGTGTGCGTAGAGGCAAGAGGGAACTTGCGTGTGTCACAACCATAACTAACACTCTCCCATGACCCACAGACGAACAACCCACACACACATACAACAAGGATCACGTCACAAGACTGAGAAACACAAGGCTCACGTCAACCAGGGGCATCACGAGAGCGTAGCAGGCCAACAGCATGCACAACCGTTTGAACATGCCATTGCTGAGAGCTTTGGTGAGGAAGTCTGTACGCTTCTGTGGAGTGTCGACCCAGACAACTTGAACTTGAACTGAAAAAAGGAAACGCTATGCAGCAGGTTGGGGCAGCAGCGTTGTTGATGCAGCGTGGGGGCTTCCACACTCGTTGCTTAAGTCTGGAAGCTCTGGATTTGTTACTCAGAAACGCGCGCGCCACGGTTAGCGTCAGAAAGCTGCTGAAAACTGGAAGTAACTGATTAGAAGTGAAGAATGAGCAACAATGAGAGACCCCTCCAAGTTCTAGCTCCCCCCCACTACTGTAGAACTTGTTACTCAACTAAACAGCCAATCAGAAAATAGTGCTAGACCTATTTTCTGGCAGGCAGGGTTTTCTCGGTGAGTCCTGCCAGACGCCCGACAGCCCAAAACCCAGGCGTCGTCCGTATTGCCTGAAAATTGGACCATACCATGATACCAACGCTGCGAACACAGTCGTGCGGTCAGAATTAGCGAGAAAAATAGCAGCAAAGAGTTATGGCTGCCCGAACCTGGGCAGTGCCTACGACGGTCAGTGACGCCAAACAGGGCCACACAGCAAGAGACACGGACCCTAGGCATAGCACGACGATGCAGGCGCAATGCCACAACCAGAAACAGAACAGAGTGCATAGAAACAGCATCTACAATGGCAGTGACCGCCGGCGGCTCGACCGCCGCGGAGGCCTGCCGATGGAGCTGAGTGCATCGCCGTAGGGAGGAGGCTTCAGCGAATGGTGCGTGGGCCTCAGCGCAAGGAGGCTCCAGCGAACTGCGAGTAGACCTCAACGTGCGTCGGCTCCACCGAACGACACTCCATCAGCGTCGAGTCTCACCGTCAGTCATCTGCAAGCCGATGTACACAAGCCGGGAGGACAAAGCAGAGCATAATGAGAGATACGCAAAAACCAACACCATTGCTGAGAGCTTTGGTGAGGAAGTCTGCACGTTGCTGAGGAGTGTCGACCCAGACAATCTGAACTTCTCTAGGAGCAATGTGGTCACATACAAAGTGATGCTCAATGTTGATGTGCTTTGTGCGAGAACGATGCATGCCATCGTGCTTGGCAATCGCCTTTGCACTTTGGTTGTCACAGCGCAGAGTAATGCAACGAATGGGAACACACAACTGTTGCAACAGGCGGGACAACCACACACTCTCACACGTACTTGTGCCAAGTGCCACATACTCTTCCTCACTGGAGCTTCGAGCAACACAACCCTGTTTTCCACTCTTCCAAGAGAAAGCAGTCCCACCGAGAAGAAAGATGTAACTAGTGCGGCTACGAGTATCCGTGTCATGCGCCCGATCACTATCTGTGTATCCGTCTACCACCACAAAGGGCTGAGCACGGTAGCATAGTCCTACACGTGCAGTGGATAACGCTTAGCGGACAACGCGTAATGCAGCCTCGAGATGTTCTTGGTGAGGCTGTTGGGAGAACTAGGCCAGGAAGTTGACCGAGAAGGCCACGTCAGCCCGAGTGGTGGTAGCGAGGTACATGAGGGAGCCGACTACACTGAGGTAGTCGGTGACATCAACAATCTCCCCAGCTACGCTAAATCGAGTGACTTCAGCAGGCGCTGACCTGCTGGAGTCATTGGTGTGGATGCGGTGGGGACGTCAGCAAGTAGGGAGGCAAAGCTCCCCCAGTGTGCGGATGTATGCAGCCTGGTGCTCATGGAGGGTGCAACGTTGGCGGTCACGCTCTAGCAATGCTCGGGCATTGGTGTACCTCCCGACCGGTGCAAAGGTCTCATCAAAGTCAATCCCAGGAATCTGGGAGAAACCCTTAGCCGTGAGGCGAGCGTTGTACCGGTCGATTGTCCCATCGGGCTTCAGCTTACACCGAAGGACCCACCGGGAAGAGACTGCCTTGCGGCCTGCCGGGTGGTCGATGAGCTCAAAGACTCCATGCTCCTGGAGGGCTATGAGCTCCTTGTGCACGGCCTTCTCTCAGAGATCAGTGTCAGCTGCCTCACGAGCCTGCCGAAAAGTGGTAGGTTCAGGGGCGAGAGTAGGAAGACCACAGGCCGCAAAGCATGCGCCAACGTAACCGGCGATGGAGGACTTGAGAGCATTGTGGAACTCAAGGGCTACGAGAGCATAACCAACTGCTGAGTTGGGATGCATGACGCTCATAGACAGGCCAAGTGCATCAACGCCTGTGGGGTGAACTGAGGGACCAGCTATGGAGGACGAGGCGCTGGAGCGCGTGACCTGCTGAGTGGGCTGAGAGGCTTTGGGCGAGCTAACAGGAACAGACGCAGCAGAGCAAGAGCGTCCACGGGAGGATTGAGAGGAATGAAGAGCACGCAGTCTCCCCCCACGAGTGTAGGGCTCAGGGCCAAAAACCGGAGCCTGAGGTGCTTCACCTCCAGTGACGTCAATCACCGGAGGGGACTCAGAGTCAGGAGATGAGTTTGGAGCAGAATGGACAGGGGACTTCGTGGGAGTGTGTGCCGAGTGTGAGGACTCAGGACTACTAGAGGACGGCGAGGACTCGTGACTGCTAGTGGACGGTAAGGAAGACACGAAATCCGAGGAGGGTTGTGATGTAGTTGACTCAGAAGAGGCATGGGAGGACGAGGACTCCAAGGAAGAGGAGTCCTCATCCTCACTGCCCGTGGTAGTGACAGCAGGGGGTGCCGTGTGAGAAGGAGAGGATGAGGCACGGAGATCGGAGGCTTACACAGATATACTCCCTCCAAGCCGACGAAGCGAGGAGAGAGAGGAAGGAGGAGGGACATGGGAAAGGTCATGAGGGAAGACATCCTTGAAGAAGAGTACGTCACGCGACTCAATGACGTGAGAGCGGTCAAGGTCCCAGAAGCGCCATGCTTTGGACATGGCAGAGACACCAAGGAAGGTGCAAAGACGAGTGCGAGGGCTCAGTTTGCCATCGCGAAAGTCCTCTGGCAGCCAGACGGCAACGATGCAACCCCAGACACGAGCCAAACGGAGGTCAGCACGACGGCTGTACCAACGCTCAAAGGGGGTGAAGTGATGAGGGAAGGGACCGTGGGGAACACGGTTCTACACCCAGGTCATGTAGGACATAGCCTCGAAGGAAAAGATGTGGGAGAGAGAGGACTCACTGAGGAGTGTATGGATACCGTCAGCAAGGATGCGATTCCAGTATTCAGAGATACCGTTTTGTTGGGGTGTGTAGGGAGCCAAAGGCTCTATACACACCCCGCGAGACGTCAAGAAGCGGACAGTGGGACCCATGAATTCTCCATCACGATCACAGCGAAAAGCTTTCAGACGGCGACCACAGGCCAGTTCGGTCTGAGGCAGCCAACACTCCAGAGTGGGACATACATCACTCTTTGGCCGAAGGGCACAGACCCAACGCATGCGAGAAAAGTCATTGGTAACACAGAGGACAAAAAGGCCAACCCCGCCGAGAGCGTCATGGGCAAGGGGTCCCATGACATCTGCATGTAAGAGATCAAGAGGGTGAGACGTGCGGGACTACGACGTGGAAAAAGTGGAACGATGCATTTTGCCTTGGGCACAGTCAAGATAGTCAGTAGGGCAAGGGGCAGAGAACGTGTCGGCATGAAGACCATGAGCGGCTTTTCTCGGAGCAAACTGTCAACGACAACAGTGTGAATGCGGGAGAGACGGCGATGGAGCAACTGTGCCTGTGCAGGAGTGAGAGAGCGAGCCACATGAACAAGAGTAGTCGAGGCGGGATGCGGTGCAAATGAGGGTACACGGAACAAATGGTCACAACGAGTGCCACACAGCAGGACACGATCAATGGCGTGATGCAACAGAGAGGCAGTGCCGCGGCTGGAGGAGAAGTCAACGCCCTGGTCGTCGAGGGCCGTAACAGATAGCAGACTGAGCTAAGGAGCTGGGACATATAAAACGTCAGGCAGGAAGAGTTCCCCCCCAAGGCCAACAAAGCAAACAGCCCCAACACCCTGGTCGGGTAAGAGCTGGCAAGAGCCAGTGCGAATAAAGCGAATAGAGCCAACGGGACCCAGGGAAACAAACGAGGAATGGGAAGATGTCATGTGGTACGTGGTCCCTGAATCGAGGATCCAGAAGCCATCCGTCACACGTACAGATGCAGAATCAAGACTCACAAGTGTAATGGCAGAGCGAGGAGGAAGGCGCTGATCACAAGCAGCAAGGCAACAAGGTAGACTGTAAGACTGCCACTGCTCAATCCAAGGGGCGTTAACTGGGGAACAACCCTGAACATGACCGGATGACGGACCATGAAGAGATGAGTCAATGGCACACGCAAGCCCCCCCTCAACCAAACGCACACTCTCACCTCCCTGATCACGGAGGTGGCGGTGGTGGATGGCATAAGAGAGAGACTCTCTCTCTCTCTCTCTCTCTCTCTCTCATGCCATCCATGAGAGAGAGAGAGAGAGAGAGAGAGAGAGAGAGAGAGAGAGAGAGAGAGAGAGAGCAGAATCCAGCTGGCGGTCGTCCTCAGACGACCCAGTGATGAGTACGCCAGAGGAGGGGCAATGGGAGATGTGGGTGGACGACGCCCACGGCGGAGGAGAGTAGAAACCAGACGGGGGCCCGAAGTAGACAGGGCCGCCAAACCCAGGGGGCCAACCCCAGGGAGCAGGCGGAGGCGGTGAAGTCAGGGCAGTGTGGTCAGCAGATGTGGAAGCGGGTGAGGTGGAGATTGCAGAAGCAATGCCGGTGGATGGAGTGCTGCGCAATGTGGGCTGGAGGCGGTGAATGACCAAGTGAGCAATGTGAACTGCGAAGGTTTGTTGGTCAGCTTGCTCAGCCCGTAGCTTTTCCTCAGCACCCTGCTGAGCAGTGAGTGCAGCCTGTAGGGCAGTGCACTCACGTTGCAGCTCAGCTTGCAAGGTCGCGTATTGGTCATCGTCAACAAGCATATTGCCAGTGACTTGACTCTGCCGAGAAGATCATGGCAGAGTTTCCCTTACCCTAGTGGGCGTGGGAAATGTGTGCGTCGGAAGTCCACTCGACGGCAAAAACCTGGACGCACAAACACGCCAATCCAGAAACGGCAAGAAGAGAGAGAGAGAGAGACCAAGAGAGAGCAAGCTCACCAAGCACAACGATACAGTGAGAACAACAACGGGAGAGCATCTGCAGCTGAGGAAGTGACAACTGCAACAGTAGCTAACGCAGAGACGATGAGATAGGCTACTCCTGTCAACGCTGCAGCTGATAGGGTGGAGATTGCTACAGTAGTCGAGACCAACAGCTGGATGTAACGAGTCACTGAAGATGAAGAGGAGGGCAAGGATGATGCCTATGCACTGGAGGTGTGAATGGAGTCAACGGCACTGGAGAGCGCCGTGGCTGATGCAGCTGCTGCCGGTGCGACTATGTTTGCTGCTGCAGCAATCTGGGTCACTACGTTGATGGCAACAGCCGCCAGAGGCCCCTGATCAACTGTAGCCATAGTGTAGGTCTCAATGACTCTGCCAGCGATAGTGCTCGCTGGTGCACGTGGAGCACGTGCGGTGGCTGAAAAAGTGGAGGCAACAACAACACTAGACACGAGTGCAGCCTGTAGGGTAGTCAGAATACCAGGAGATGGAGAAGAGGCCGACTCTGCAGCTGATGCAGCTGGGGATGCGGCACGGCGTGAAGCAGGCGCTCCAGATGCTGCTGCCGCAGAGGATGGTGCTGAGCAACGAGGATCAGCATAGCAACGTTGCTGGCATGTTCTATGGGTAATGAGTGAGCTTACCGGTGATTGAAGAGGTCGATGATCACGCAGTGGCGCCGTAGCTGGTTCGTTTTTGCATTGTCAGGGAGTCGTCCGCGACTGACTCACAGTGAGCTACGTAGACCCTGGCCTCTTCTCACCCGTAGTATTCGGATGGGTTGTAGTCCTCACCGGGGTGGTACCTCGGGCTGCTGCGGTGAACCCTTGATGACACCTCCCTCTTCACTTGCTCCTCGTTGTACGTGAGCTTTTCGTCGATGCGGGCACGCTCACGCGCGGCCGTGGGCAATGTGGGGATTGGCTCAGTTTCAGGCGGAGACGCCAGTGCACCGAGCACTTGGATGCCCTGAAGGCAGCCTGAGGTGCTGAGGGCTGCACGGGGACAAGCTGCAGCTCCCGCGGTTGATGCTGCTGCAGTAGATGTGTCAGCGGCTGCAAGGTCCGTGCGCGGGGTCAAGGCGGCACGGGTGTGATGGTTGAAGATCCGACGGGTGTGGCGATTATAAGAGCCGCCGGCACCACAGGCTGGTTCGCACGCTCGGCAAGTGAGCCAATGGCAGTTGCCGTGGCCAAACCGTGAATAGTGCGTGCGGAGGTCGAGGCACGGCCGGCAAAGCAGGGGGATGGAGGCGGAGAGATGCTAGTGCCGTGGTCACAATGGTGCATGAGGCAAACCTCGAGCATGTGGCTGGTGCACCACGCAGAGTACTGGTGTAGCGTGTGGTGCTGCGGAGAATGCGCGCGCGTGACTACAGAGAGACAGGAATGGCGGTCATTGCTACCATGTGACCGACCTGCGTGCGGAAGCCGAAGCATGGCAGGGGAAAGCTGGACGGCAGCGGAGGGTAGCCGATGCCGTAGAAGCAGTGGTGCACGAGACCAGCGCACCACGTAGAGTTCGGGTGCAATGTGTGCCACTGCAAAGAGTGTGCACGCACGGCTTATGGGAGACAGGATCAGAGGTTGGTGCCACCACGTGACAGCACCGATGTGCATGCGGAGGTCAATGCTCAGCGAAGTGCAAGGGGATGACTGCGGAGACGTGCGTGTCCCGTGTATGAGGGTAGGGCACAACGTGAACCACGGGTGCGGTGTGTGTGGCTGCAAGGGGCAGTGGCTGTTGCTACGGCTTCTACCCGCCACAGTCGCAAGTGTGTTGCTTGTGCGGTATCACCTGCCACGTAGAAGTGGGCCGACGAGGTCTCAGGACTGCCATGAGGAGGAGGAAGTCCTCCTGCTCTGATACGAGTAGGTAGCTTTGGTCGTTAAGCAAGCAAGCAAGTAAGCACGCGATGTTGAGACACCATGGATTGGGGACAAGCTCACGAAAAGTAAGAGTGAAACGAGACAAGTTTTTGAGCAACGAGTGAGCGAAGTGCTAACTGCCGGTTGACCGAGCCACCCACGCGAGTCACTTGACGTGGGCCTGGACGCCACTCAGGGATCAAACCCGACCCTTGAGCAAGCGAGCTCCAGGCGGTTTCTCACACGCCGGTGTAAACCAGACGTGTGGTCCCGAGGGATCAGCAACCCGGTTCACTACGCTAAAAGCATGCAAGTGAGTAAGAATCCAGTTACATCACAAGCATGCACTCCTACAAATGTATCNAAAAAGTAAGAGTGAAACGAGACAAGTTTTTGAGCAACGAGTGAGCGAAGTGCTAACTGCCGGTTGACCGAGCCACCCACGCGAGTCACTTGACGTGGGCCTGGACGCCACTCAGGGATCAAACCCGACCCTTGAGCAAGCGAGCTCCAGGCGGTTTCTCACACGCCGGTGTAAACCAGACGTGTGGTCCCGAGGGATCAGCAACCCGGTTCACTACGCTAAGAGCATACAAGTGAGTAAGAATCCAGTCACATCACAAACATGCACTCCTTCAAGTGTATCCCCCATTTTGGCATGTAGAGTCATCACTTAACTAAGGCTCGACATGAAAATGACGTTGGTGCTGTGGCCGCCACTTTGCAACTTGATAGTGTCACCACCACTGTGTGCCCCATGCTGCGTCACAGTCTTCCACCAGAGAGCCTCAGTGGAGATTCATCACCTGCAGTGATGAGGTGTGTGTGTGCGTAGAGGCAAGAGGGCAGTTGCGTGTGTCACAACCATAACCAACATGTTGTTGTGCTGTGGCCCATTACACTTATCATGCCCTCGTCCTGCTCCACATGCCCACTACATCGTACATGTACAGCAGACTAAGCGTTGTGTGTTGGTGTGTAGGCATGGAGTGGTAGATAGGGTTGTGTTGTGAGAGCTTCTCCATTTGCTTTGATGATTCTCCATTAGCTACATTGCATGTTTCTCTGTTATGCATCGTGCATTATCACCACCTACTTCACACATGCATGACCCTGGGAGTTTTCTCGGTGGTCAAGACCCAGGCACTTGGTGGGTTGTACCAGTGCCTCAGGAGATCCCACAAAGGTTAGACACATATTGGTGCTTGCAGGTTGTGCATTCCCTCTGTGGTGGAGACCCCCTAAACTATTGTCTGTGTGAGAGTGGACACGGTGTGTATAACAATGGGACAGACAACACTAAGTTAGGTTGAGAGACGGCAAAGATATGCATGAAAACGTAAGAGGTAGTTGAACAATGAGTGAGAGGGATATTCCCTCCACCCTTGGTCAGGCTAGCGTACGTGCAAACTGTGCAGGGGCCAACCTATGGCAAAAGCCAGGAAAAAGATCTACAAGCTACCAAAGAGGAAGTAGACAAATCCTGGCAATAGTATGGGGCACTCGGGTGGCCAAATGACGAACCGAAAAAAGCAGCGGAAGCAAAAAAAAAGAGCTCTACAGAAGTAAGCTGACAAACACCAAAAGCAACGATGCCAAAAAATTGGCCCTCGTGAACTGGCCACCGAGAAAACTCATGTGTGCACATGGGGATGTGCAAAATGAGGAAGAGACCACCAAGGTAGCTGGCCACCACTCTAGTCTGCATGCATGTGACTGGCGTCAAGTCAAGAGGTCATTGAGACTGACATCACAAAATCCCCCCTTGACTCGTAGACGCCAGACGCCATTAGCGCTCAAGGGGTACGGACCGGCGACAACGAGCCACAAGCAGGAGCAAGGAGCTATAGCTGGGGTTAGAGAGTGGGATGAGATTGTTGTGATTTGTGACATTTCTTTCGACCTGTACAGCTTACTGTGACCACTCGGCCGTGTCCATGCCTGTGCAGATCCCTGATGCAGAACCAAGTGGCGCCGGTGCATCGTCTGGTGGTGGACCACTCGCTCGGAGCTGACCGACGACTGCCCCAAAGTCCTGGATGCTGTCTGGGACCTTCTATAGTATTTCTACAGCACGTAGGAGTTTATGGGTGGACTGGCTGTGGGCCGGATTTGCATATGTTTGCATTGTGTGTCCACTGTTTGATGCCAGATGCATGCATGTGACCAGTCGTAGCGTCTACCTTGAGATCCTGCACGTTTAGGTTCAGACTGCGTAGCGTACGCACTTGTCTGCGCAGAATTACAACCAAAACAGTGTTCTTGGGCCGGTTTAGGGCAAACCTTGCACTGTCGCGTGCGACACCCGCCGTGCGCTATGGCATGTATTTATGTTGTGGGCTTGTCATTTGTTGTATCTCTCTACGCATGCTATAGAAGCATTCTGACACTTTGACTTGTGTTTCCTCGCTAGATTCGGCGTTGTGTGCACAATCTGTGACTGTCGTCACCGTTTGACTAGGCACTGACGCCTAGTTAGCGGCTGTGCTGCTAGGAAGCTTCCACGCATCTTCTCATGGTATCAGAGCGACGAGACAGTTCTCGCCGAGCTGCGTAGCAAAGACGCAGAAGAGGAGCAGTAGTGAGCATCACCGCTACAACCAATTTATCGGGACCTGTCTATTTCACCGGACTATTGCCGACGTCACACGCCTTCAGCATGTGAGAGTGCCACAACAGTAGCAGCCACTAGCAAGAGCACCAACAGGCAGCAACTATAGCAGGTGGCAGCCGCCAGTAGTTGCTAGCATCATTGCTAGCATCAGCGACAGTAGGTAGCAACTGTAGTAGGCAACAACTGCAACATACGGCAGCGGGCAGCAACAGCTGTAGCAAGCAGCGAGCACCGAGCAACAAGAAACAAGCTCTAAGTAGCGATTAGCTAGCAGCAGCAGCAAGCAATAGCACGCAGTAGCAAGCAACAATGCACAGCAGCATCAGCATTGAGTAGTAGCAGCAACAGCAGCAACGCAGCAGGGTAGCAACAACGTGCAGCAGCAACAGCGTTGCAGCACAGCAGCTACACGCAGGTGCTACCACAGCTACACAAGTAGCTGCGTGGCTATTGCTGCACGCATTGGCACAATACCAGTAGTAGCAGAGTAGAAGCTACTACAAAGCTTTCGTGCAGCTTCTGCGCGGCTGTCGTAGAGCAGCCGCAGCCTGCGCAGCGGGGCAACAGCCGCGAGGGTTTTCATAAGAAAAACTGAGCCTACGTCAGCACTTTCCTTGCTGACATCATCAGGTCCTTGCTGATGTTAGCAAACCCCTGCTGATGTCAGCACTTGCATTCGTCATTTTTTTTGTCAAAAGGTAAAAAACATTCCACGGTTTCAACTCCTTGAGAAATGCTGGCTGTTTTGCAGTTCGACTAGTTTGACATCTCGGCCCATACTGAGCACTGACATGGCTATGGCTGGTGACAAGGGCAAAGGACCACTAGATCCCTCTTCCTCCTCCTCCAAGGGCAAAGGGTCATGAGCCATTGCTTGCAGGCTATTGAGGATGCATGGAGCCAACAAGATGAGATGCATCGTCTCCAGCAGCAGCAGACTGACGCCATCCGTACGCTCACTGAGCGCCTTTGTGGTCAATCCATGGCTCCACAGTAAACCTCCGAGGGAGTCAGCGGTGTCATATTATCTGCACAGCAGTCAGCATCTGCATCGATGAAAAAAGCAGGACGCGACCCGCCACCTCTTGATCCTTGGGATGAGGACCTTGACATGCCAGGTATGGAGGATGACACTCACGAGAGCAAGATACCTGTGCTTCAAGAGCGTCTCTGCCATCTTCAGACAAGTTCTCGACCCCACACACATCTGGCTCTCTTTTCTCCAAAATCAGATCCTCACCTGATTCCTACCCAAACAACTTTCCTTGTCCCGGTGTCTACCCCATCCCTCGTTCTTCTCAGCCTGTGGTCGCTCTCCCTACGGAGCGGCAACCCAAGGACTTCGAGACACCGTCCCTACGAGGAAGCCTTTGACAGCTGGGAGATTCTTTTCCAAGTCTGGGCCACTTCAGAGGGGGTATGGCCCTACTATCACAGTCCATACCAGGTTACGGACCGCACTCATGTGCTGACAGCGGCCAGGGTGATGCACGGACTCCTTTACACCATGTTGCGCGATACCATCATGGACTTTTGCCTGTTCCTTAGAGAGGCCGGCACAGGCGTGGGTGCTGATCCACGTCGGGATAGGAACCTGGCATTGTCCCTGCTTGCTACGGAGACGCACGCCACCTGCGCGGCTCACATTTGCGCCTTTCACTCCCTTTGTCTGGGACCTACCGAGCCCGTAGCCGATTACTGGCAGTGGGCCATGCGCATCTACACGTGTCTTTGGACCTGAGGAGGTACACAAGTGTGGGTGCTCCGCATGCTCATGCTCCGAGTTCGTCTTGAACACGCACACATCTTCTCGGGATACACCAAGGCCGTGCTTGAGCCCTTCTCCACCTCCTCTGAGCTTCTTCCTTGGGCGCATCAGCTTTTCCTCCAGGTGACTTCCGCCCGTGAGGCAGCCGTGGCCCATGAGGAGAGTCCCCTTGCTGCAGCGGTCATCGCGTTGCCACCGATGTCCTACTTGGAGTCCGCTCCTCCATCCCCTGGCACATCCTCCTTTTCCCCTTCCACCGCGATTAACCTGACTCAGACGTACGGTGTGGCAGCAGTGGCACATGAGAAGAAGGGGAAAAAGAGGGGCGGTTTGGGTCAGCAGCAGTCACAGCAATAGCAGTCACCGGGTGGTAGCAAGGGACATAATGTTCATCGCTACAACGGTGGAGGCGCTCATTGCTACAACGAGTGCCAGTAGCTGCTTGACTAGGCGTGGATCATTCACGGTCTTCACGTTGTAAACGCACAACAGTCTGCATCAAATAGCAAAGTCTCTAGTCGCGCGGCGACCATGACTGCAGTAGTTCCCGCTTCCCGACCGGCGAGCAGTAGCGACCCGGATCCATGTGACCGCACCATCGCCGAGCTCCATCACCTTTTGGTGCTTTGTTTTCAGGGAGGTGCTAGTGTGTTGTCACATCCGGATGGTTCACAGACTATTTTTTTGTCTGTTCTTGTAGCTTGTGATGACTTGTGTTGGGAGGGGCATAGATTGCATGTGATGATGATGGGTCTGACAATACCAATTTTATTCATGAGTCTCACCTTTGTACCCTTCGTCGTTCCTCCTCACCTGTTACTCACCGCCCATCTGAGGTCGAGTGTTCCATTGCCCGTTGCACAGTGACGTTCTTCAGTCGTGATCTTTGTAGCACTTGGATCACCCATTCTGGTGCCACTTACCACATGACCTGTCGTCGTAGTGACTTCGTTGTCCTTGGTCTTGCTGCATCTGTTTGCTCCATTTGCACAGGCTGTGTTTAGTCATTGCCGGTCCAGGGTGTTGGGGTTGTGTGCTTTGATGGTACGTCTGGCTTTGATCGTGCTTCGTTAGTCATTTCGTGTATCTTTTTTAGGTACTTTTTGTACCTGACGTTGAGCTCAGCTCGTTTTCTGTGCGTGCCTGCACACTGATGGAACTTTGTATGGAGCACACTACAGACTCCGCTACTGTGATTCCTTTCAATACTCATACCATTGTTCTTTGTGCCTCTGTTGTGGATGATTTTTATCGTGTCCCTTGGATTTCTCCTTCTCCTTGCTCCCCTTCCCCTCCCGCTTATGTGTTTGTCACTGGTGTTCTCTCTACTGAGCACCAACAACTTCTGCATTGTCGCCTATGTCATGTGGGCTCTGACACTGTCAAAGTTCATTTGAACACAGCCCACACTCGGCCTTGATGCGGCCTCTTTCAAGAAGCCGCCCAAGACCGATTGTCTGCTCTACGCTCAGCGTAAGATGTATCATTGCACCTACCCTGACTCCCGTTTTTGAGCTCTTTGCCCTCTCGAATTGGTCGATTTGGACCTTCTCGGTCCTGTCCTTGTCGAGTCTTTGTCTGATCAGGGCCGATACATCCTGACCCTGACTGATGACTTCACCCATTTGTAGTGGATCTACAGCTTGTGCCAGAACATCGGAGCCGCTCTCATACTTTGCCTCTGGCTAGTGATGGCTGAGCGTCAGTCGCGCCAAACGCTACATACATTTTGCTCAAATCTGGCGGTGAGTTTCTTGACAAGATGGACAGTTTCTTTCCCGAGTACGGGGTTTTTCACCATGTCTCTGCACCTGCTACTCCTCAACGAAACGGTATCTCTGAGCGTTAGAACCGTTCTATGGAGGATGTTGTTCGTGCTATGCAATCTGAGTGTGGTCTCCCGGAATCCTTGGCATTTAAAAGATTTGCATACATGACGTGGGTCCGGAATGGCCTCCCGCACGGTCCCGTTCCGGACCATGTTACACAGTACGAGCTCCGATTTGGCCACCGTGCTGATCTGCGTCTTTCTCATGTCTGTGGATCCGTGGCTTATGTGTGGTACACCGTGGACCAATAGGGATCCAAGGTCTTTTCGCAGGGTTGCTTGTGTGTCTTACTGGACATCTCCCCGCGGCCGAAGGCCTGGTGTTGTTAGGACCCCGGAGGTTGTCGCATCGTTGACTCCCGCAACACGCTCTTCTTTGAGTAACTCACCTACCGTGACCCGACCTATATCATGTCGATGTCCGTCATGCACATTCCTATGTGTGAAGCTTCTCGACAGATGGGGGAGTCTTAGCCTACGAGGACCTCTCGTTCGGCTGATGTGTCTATTCGAGCCCCCTCCACTTCTCAGCTCTTGATGACCCAACGATCATTGCTTTCGGTCCAGAGGCCACTCCAGCCTAGCCTATCTCTACCCCCGTTCCCTAGCACCCCACAGGCAGCCATGATCCTCTACCCATGTCGACCAGTACTCCTACCTCTATTCGTGATCCTGCATTTGCTCCGACCGTTACACCCAGCCCTGTGTCTCCCGTCATTTCACCACCATATCCTCACACTACATCACCCGTCCCTGTGCCTCAGTCCTCACGACATATGGTCGTAACTGTCTCTAAGCCAGAGGTGAGCCCCTTGAGCTCAGGTTACGTGAGCCTGGTGGTTGTCTTCGACCATTGGTCTCCGGAGTCCAGCAAGTGTTAGGTCCCACACATAGGGGCTCCACTCATGGCGTTGCGAGTGGTGATCCGAGCACAAAGGCCCTAGGCCTTAGTGTCCACACAGATCACACAGAGGTTCATCCACCGTGCCCTGTAGGGTACGATCTGGTCACTTGCAAGTTTTGCATCGCTTGTGATGTAGCACCTGACCTTATGGTTGTCAGGTCCAGCTCTGAGGTGTGTTCACTCGCCACTCAGAGCTCTCCCTCGATGGTGCCTCATTTGGGGATACTGAGGGAAGCTCAGAGGATGCAGATGTCCCGCATGCTGCCTGCGAGGATGAGCTTCATTCCATCCGAAAGCACAAAGTTTACGAGCTAGTCAACCTTCCACCTGGGAGGAAGGCTATTCAGGTCAAGTGGGTCTTTTGCAAGAAAGTGAAGTCGAATGGCTCACTAGAATGCCACAAGGCTTGCTTGGTCATCAAGGGGTATTCCTAGATCGAGGACATCAATTCCACTCACACGTGTGCCCCTGTCAGCCGTATGACCTCAGCTCGCACTTTGTTTGGTGTTGTGGCTCAGCATGACTTGAAACTGCACCAGATGTGAACAATGCATTCCTCCATGGCCCTCTAGATGAGGAGATTTACCTGGCCCAACCACCACGCTTTGAGGGTGGTGACAATGTCTGGCGCTTGTGCAAGTCCTTGTACGGACTCAAGCAGTCTCCTCGATGCTGGAACCAGGAGATTAAAGGCACACTGACTCATGCGGAATATGTACAGAGCGAGGCAGATCCTTCCCTCTTTATTCGACGGTCCCTTGAGCGGTTCACCGCCATCCTGGTCTATGTGGATGACCTTCTTATTGCATCTCCCTCCATGGAGGCCGTAAAGGAAGCCAAGGCAGTCCTCCAGACTGCCTATGTGATGAAGGATCTTGGTCATGCAACGGTGTTTCTTGGCATGGAGATCGTGCGAGACTGCAGATGTCGGACACTTCTGCTACATCGGGCACGATACACACGTATTCTGGGGGAGCTTTTCAATCACCTCCTTGGCGCAGTGCACAGAGCCTCCACACCTCTCACACTTGACGGGCAGGATGTCCTAAAGGTGGACAATCCCACAAAGCTGGGGGAAAGAGTGGATGTGACCTTGTACCTCTGTCTCATCTGATCTCTGATGTACCTGGCCACTAGCACACGCCCCAACATCACTTTTGCCGTTAACTTCCTTGTACAGTTTTTGTAGGCTCCACGTGTTAGAGTCCGTGATGTGGCTGTGCGAGTGGTGCAGTACGTGGTCTCTACACCGTACCTCAGACTCTGTTTTCACCGACAGTGTTCGGTGGTTCTTGACGCCTACCCCGACAGCGACTAGGAGTGGAGTCTAGATGGATGCAGTGGCATCGGCTACGTGTTTGTGCTCGGTGGTACTGCTGTGTTCTGGCACAGCGGGAAGCAAGGCCACATTGCACGTAGCTTGTAAGAGGTTCAGTATGTTGCTCGGGGTGCAGGGGAGCTGGGGCAATGTGGCTGTAGTGCCTGTTCCTTGAGTTGGGTCAGTTAGTACGTGCCATAGTGCTTCGCTGCAACAACTAAAGTGCTCTTGCCATTGCGGAGAACTGTGGTGTTTTTCATGCTAGCACAAAGCACATTGCGTTCGAGCATCATTTCGTGCATGATGTGGTGGAGCGACACGTGATCTCTTGCATATGGGTCGGCACTGGCATACAGCGTGTTGCTTTCTTGACAAAAGCACTGGCTCACGGGAAGCTTCTGGTGGCCATTCGTTTTGTTGGGCTGCGTCCCTTGCCTAAGAGTGGTTGAGTGCCAGGTATGACTGTGTCTGTGTCACGACTTTTTCTACGCTCGTTGTTGCACTTGTTTCACTGCTGCACGCATATGGACATGCGTACCATCGGGTCATGGGGGAGTGTTGTGATTTGTGACGTTCCTGTTGACCTGTACTGTTTACCGTGACCACTCGGCCGTGTCCATGCCCGTACAGACCACTGATTCAGACCCAGGTGGTGCCGGTGCGTTGTCTGGTGGTGGACTACATGCTCGGAGCTGACTGAAAACCGCCCTAGAGTCCTGGATGATGTCTGGGACCTTCTTCAGTTTTTCTGCAGCACGCAAGAGTTTATTGGTGGACTGGCCGTGGGCCCGATTTGCATTTTTTTGCATTGTGTGTCCACCGCTTGATGCCGGATGCATGTATGTGACCAGTTGTAGCATTTGGCTTGAGATCATGCAGGTTCAGGTTCAGACGGCGTAGTGTTCTGACTTGTCTACGCAGAGTTACGGCCAAAATAGTGTTTTTGGGCCGGTTTTAGGACAAACCTTGCAATACCGCGTGCGACACCCTCCGTGCGCCGCGGCAGGTGTTTATTCTGTGGACCTGCCATTTGCTATCTCTCTTTGCAAATGCTAATCAGGCATTCTGACACTTTGACTTGTGTCTCCCCGCCAAACTCGCCGTAGTGTACACGACCTGTGACTGTCGTCACCGTCTATCCCCGCATTAACGTCTAGTCAGCGGCTGTGTTGCTAGGAAGCTTCCACGCATCTTCTCAGAGATGGAGAGACATCAGCCGGGATCGGCACGGTGAGACTAGAGACAAACAGCATGCAAAACCACCTTGAACTTCCCACTACAGAGCGCATTGGTGAGAAAGTAGGCACGCT
>SZWC01002476.1:79536-109671 GCA_023375785.1 Penium margaritaceum | reverse complement strand
TACGCTGCATCAACAACGCTGCTTCCCCAACCTGCTGCATAGTTTCCTTTTTTGGTATCAGAGCCAGAGCGTAGCAGCAGCAGCAGAAGACTGGCGAACAGGTGCCAGACAACGCCGGCGGACCTCCCATACGCGCCAGTGCAGGGGAAATGCTGCCGGATTTTTTCCGACAGCATTGACCCTCCTGGTGGCGGCGTCAGAATTTTTCCCACGGCCACTGGGCCAGGGGAAATGCTGCCAAATTTTTTTCGGCAGCACAGACCCCCACGCGTGACGCGAGTAGGTGAGCGGCAGGCGGCGTCTGACGTCTGTGGGTGACGACGCACGCGGCAACGTCACCCAGGTGCAGTGATTGGCACCACCAGCAGCAGCAGGCAGAAGCAGCAGCTCGCAGCAGCAGCAGCTCGTAGCAGCAGCAGCAGCAGCTCGCAGCAGCAGCAGCAGCAGCCCGCAGCAGCAGCAGCTCGCAACAACAGCAGCAGCAGCGTGCAGCGGCATCAGGAGCGTGCAGCAGCAGCAGCAGCCCGCAGCAGCAGCCGGCTGCAGCAGCCCGCAGCAGCAGCAGGCAGCAGCCGCAGCACGTAGCAGCTGCAGCAACGTGTAGCAGCAGCAGCGGGCTGCAGCAGCTGCTGCAGCGAGCTGCAGCAGCCGATAGCTGCAGCAGCAGCAGCGAGCAGCAGCTGCCAGCCGCAGCTGCTGCTGCCCGCTGCTCGCAGCAAGCAGCAGGCCGCTACTGCCAGCGAGCAACAGCTCGCTGCTGCTGGGCGAGCAGCAGCCCGCTGCTCGCAGCAGACAGCGGGATGTTGCCTGCTGTGACAAGGAAAAAAAAACAAAAAAAGAGACAACATTAAAAAAACTCCCCCACCCCCGCAGCTCGCTGTAGCAGCCTGCAGCTGCAGCAAGCAGCTGCTGCAGCACGCAGCAGCTGCAGCAGCACTCAGTTGCAGCAGCGAGCTACAGCAGCTCGCTGCTGTAGTAGCAGCAGCCATAGTAATTGCTGCAGCTCGCAGCACGAGCAGCAGCAGCTGCAGCACCCGCAGCAGCAGCAGCAGCAGCAGCAGCAGCAGCAGCAACAGCAGCAGCAGCTGCAGCCGCAGCAGTAGCAGCAGCAGCAGCAGCAACAGCAGCAACAGCAGCAGCAACAGCAGCAACAGCAGCAGCAGCAGCAGCAGCTGCTGCAGTAGCATCAGCACCAACAGCAGCAGCGGCGGCCCCAACATTCGCCGCTGCTGACGTCAGCACCCCTCTGCAAACGTCACTGCTGAAGTGACTGCTGACATCATCCAAAAAAAAAAGGAGGAGGGTGAAAGGGGAAAGGGGGAAGGCCAGAGGAGTGGGTAAACTTCCCACTCCCCCAACCTCTTGTTGAAGCAGCAACACAAAGACAAAAAAAAAAGAAAAAACAAAAAAAGGACACCAAGGCATGGCTGATAGTCCAGGCAAGGGGGGGTCCTCCTCTGATGGGGGGACCCCCACCCCTCCTTTCTTGCAGCGATTGCTGCAGCAGTAGCAGCAGCAGCACCCGCCGCCGCTGCAGCAGCAGCAACAGCCGCCGCCGCCGCAGGACTAGCAGCTGCCGCCGCCGCCGCCATTGCAGCAGCAGCCGCCGCCATTGCAACAGCAGCAGCCACTGCCTCTCCAGAAGCAGCCGCCGTCGCTACAGCAGCAGCCGCCGCCCATACAGCAACAGGCCGCTACAGCAGCAGCAGCCGCCGCCTCTACAGCAGCAGCCGCCACCGCCGTTGCAGTAGCAGCCGCCGCCCATACAGCAACAGCCACCGCCGCTGCAGCAGCAGCAGCCGCCCCCTCTACAAGAGCAGCCGCCACCGCTACAACAGCAGCAACCGCCGCCCATACAGCAGCAGCCACCGCCTCTACAGCAGCAGCAACCGCCACCCCTACAGCAGCAGCAGCAGCAGCAGCAGCCCACTGGTAACGTTGGCGGCACCCCTAACCCACTTGTGGCTCTTCAGCAACAACTCGCCGCCTTGACACAGCAGCTTGCGGCGCTACAGCCAGTCGCCTCCCAAACCGCCACCAGCGCNCAGCAGCAGCAGCAGCAGCAGCCCACTGGTAACGTTGGCGGCACCCCTGACCCACTTGCTGCTCTTCAGCAACAACTCGCCGCCTTGACACAGCAGCTTGCGGCGCTACAGCCAGTCGCCTCCCAAACCGCCACCAGCGCCCTGCCGTGGTTTCATCCCTCCAGGGCACGCTAGCCCCGCGGTGTCCGCCGCCACATACTACTTAGCACAACAGCAGACTCAGCGCCAACGGCAGACAGTGACCTCCGTCCTTGGCCCCACTCTGGGTGCCGGCCGTAGGCAGAAGGACTTTGAGACGCCGCCACCGCCGCTTCAGGCCGACGAGCAGTTCCGGAGCTGGGAGCGCAGCTTCCGGATCTGGGCGTAGGGGGAGGGTCTGTGGGCCTACTACACCCTCCCTTACGACTCCACCCAGGCCGACCAGCTATATGACGCTGGTCGCGCCGTCCGCGCCCTTGTACCAGTCGCCCCTCCAGCTTCCCGCCTTGCCCTGGAGCCCTTCCTCGGCGACTTCACCGCTGGCGCCGTCCCAGACCCGGCAGCCGCCTGGCACATCCTCACCAGACCCCATCGCCTGTCCAGCGATGCTGAGATCAGCCGCCTGCTCCGGGAGTTCAACTCCCTCCACATGGGGGAGGCCGAGACGGTCACTGCCTACTGGCAGCGAGCGGAGGACATCCTCCGTCGACTAGACAAGTCGGCTCCACCCCCACTGTCCGCGCTCCTCACCATCAAGCGCGGCGCCACCAGCGCATACGCTGACGTCTTCGTCCACTATCCTCAGGACGTCCTCACCACCATGGAGGCCCAGGGCACTCTCATGCCTTGGGCATACGAGCTCTTCCTCCGCATTGAGGAAGCTCGCCAGGAGTCCCAGCTTCATCGCGCAGAGGCCCTTGCATCCCCTGCCGTCGCCACCCCTGCCGTTGCCTCCGTGGCCGTTGCCTCCCCCGTCGCAGCTACCTCATCGCCCTCAGGGAAGAAGAAGAAAAGCCGGAACAAGAAGGGCAAGGGTCCATCGCAACAGCAGCAGCAGCAGTCATCGATCGGTCCCAGCGGTAGTGGCTCGGTCTGCCACAACTGTGGCCAGCCTGGGCACGGGTGGTACACGTGCCCTCTCCCGACGGACGAGGCCCGCGTCATCGTCACCATGCGACGCCAGCGGGAGCGCCGCCTTGCCTCTGCCGCCGTCGCTGCTGCTGGTCCTACCACTCCGCCCTCGTCCAGCACTGCTCCCCCTCCGACGACTCCGCCTGTCATGCAGCCACCCGCGCCGCAGCAGTACTACCCGCAGCAGTGCTACCCTCAGCCGTCGGCACCTCCGCTGCCCTCGTCGGCTCCGTCACCCTACTACCCGGGCTCCGGCGCCGTCACTCCGCATTCAGTCTACACTCCTGGGCCATCATCCCGAGAGCGTCAGCTGGAGCAGTTCATCGCGCTCCAGCTTGGCCTCCCTCGCCCTCCTCCCCAGGGAAGTGCGAGTTGGGTCACCTCCTGCCCTCCCGCCCATCCCTGCATGACTGAGACTGAGCTGCGGTCGTGCCCAGTCTCCTCGTCTGTCTCGTCGTCTCCCGTGATCTCATCCACCCCACTCCTTGACGACGTTGCATGGCTTGACGACTGGCAGTCTCGTTTCGCGCCTCTGTCCACCGTGTCCGCGTCCCTCGCGTGTTGCCATGTGACCGTGACTGATCTGGCGACCCCTGTCCAGGACCTTGCTGAGACCTGGATCATCGACTCCGGGGCCACGCATCACTTCACGGCCTCTCGCGAGGCCTTCAGTATGCTTGGTCCCGTCGGCGATGTATCCGGTGTTCGGACGGGCTCCGGACAGGTGTTGCCGGTCCGTGGGGTAGGCGTTGTTCGTTTCCGTGGTCCGGCCGGTGACGTCTTTTTGACCGATGTTCTCTTCGTCCCTGGTCTTGAGCTTAGCCTCCTGTCCGTGACTGCCCTTGACCGCATGAGCATGGACGTTGTGCACTCACGTGGTGTCGGCACTGTGTCGTTGCGCCCGTCGGGCCTTGTCGTACTGCACGCCACCGCCTGTGGCAACTTGTGGCACGTTCCCCTCCTCGCTTCTTCCCCTCCCGTCTCCTCCCCGTCGGCTGTGACCGGTCATGTGTTCGTCACCAGCACGCTTTCTTCTTAGCACACCCGCCTCTTGCACCACCGCCTTTGTCACGTCCACTCTGCCGTAGTAGAGAGCATGCTCCGCACCCAACCGGCCAAGGGCCTTGATCCGGAGACCTTCCCTCTCCCATGCCCCACTGAGTGCATTGACTGCGCTCAGGGGAAGATGCACCGGTCCACGTACCCCCTCTCTTCCTCACGGGCGTCCGCCCCCCTTGACCTTGTCCACTCGGATGTCATGGGCCCTCTCTCCACCGAGTCCGTCGGCGAGCATGACCGCTATGTCCTCACTCTGACGGACGACTACTCCAGCTACCGTTGGGTCTTCTGCCTTCGGCAGAAGAGCGATGTCGCCCGAATCATTCAGGACTGGCTTGTCCTCGCGGAGCGCGAGTGTGGCCGCCCCCTACGTCGTTTTCGCTCCGATCGCGGTGGCGAGTACCTGGGTGAGGCCACAACCTTTCTCGCCTCCTGCGGTATCCGCCATGAGACGTCTGCGCCCTACACACCCGCCCAGAACGGCGTCTCCGAGCGGTGGAACCGCACCATGGCCGACGCCGTCCGCACCATGCGGGTCGAGTCAGGTCTCTCCGATGGCTTCTACTTTGAGGCCATGGCCTACATGACCTGGGTCTGGAACAGGGTTCCCCACGGTCCCCTTCCCCGCCAGTCTACGCCCTATCAGCACTGGTGCGGTCGGCGTGCTGACCTCCGCCCGGCTCGCGTCTGGGGCTGCGTAGCTGTTGTGTGGCTGCCCGCTCCACAGCAGGGTGTCAAGCTCGCCCCCCGCGGACGCCCCTGCACCTTTCTCGGTGTGTCTCGTTAGTCCAAGGCCTGGCGCTTCTGGGACCCATCCCGACACTGCATCGTCGAGTCCCGCGATGCCCTCTTTTTCAAGGACGTGTTTCCCCGCGACCTCATCCGCTCTGGCTCGTCCGTGTCCCTTCCATCACGTGGGGGAGTGGTGAGTCCGTCTTCCGTCCTGTCGCTTTCGGGTGATACATCACCCCGTCCCTCTGAGCCGGTAGCCCCGGTCGCAGCCGCTGGCCCCTCCGAGCCAGCTGACCCAGTCGCGTCTACTGTTCCCTCCGGGCCGTCAGCCCCAGTCGCGTCCGCTGGCCCATCCGGGCCAGCAGCCCCAGTCGCGTCTGCTGGCCCATCCGGGCCGGCAGCCCCTGTCGCGTCCGCTGTTCCCTCCGGGCCGGCAGCCCCAGTCGCGTCTGCCAGCTCCTCCGGGCCGGCAACCCCAGTCGCATCTACTGGCCCCTCCGGGCCGCCAACCCCAGTCGCATCTGCTGGTCCCTCCGGGCCGGCAGCCCCAGTCGCGTCTGCTGGTCCCTCCGGGCCGGTAGTCCCAGCCGCTTCCGATGGCCCCCCCGGGCCGACGTCTCCAGTCGCGTCCGCTGGCCCCTCCGGGCCAGCAGCCCCAGATGCGTCGACGAGCACCTCTGGGCCGGTAGCCCCAGCTGCGCCCGTTGGCTCTCCTGGCCCAGCAGCGCCTGTTGCGTCTACTGGCTCCTCCAGACCAGCAGCACCGTCCGCCTCTGTCGGCCTGTCGGACTCAGCACCATCTTCTGCCCGACCGCGCTACACACGTGGCCCAGGCGGCAGCCTCCGACTTCGACCAACTGTGAGCGCGTAGACTGTCGCTCCCCGTTCCGTGGCACCTCGACCCCCTGTGGCTCAACGTGTCTCCTCCACTCCCACGGTCGTGAGTGGGGACTCTGGCACAAAGGCTCTCGGCCTGACCACTTCTGCCATTATCGCAGACCTTCACCCGGGCTCTGCATTGGGGTACGCCATGCTTCTTCACGAGTATCGGCATGCTGTCGTGGCCGCACTCGCACGCATCCTACCTGGGGCTCGTGATGCACATGTCCTCTCAGTTCGGTCCACAGCGCGCCCAGAGGACCCTTCCACCCTACGGGAGGCTCGAGCCTCCCCTGAGGCCGCACATTGGGATGCTGCCTGTGCCGAGGAGCTCGCCGCTATCTGACAGCACCACGTGTATGACCTCGTTGACCTCCCTCCAGGTCGGAAGGCCATCGGTGCCAAGTGGATCTTTCGCCGTAAGTGGAAGCTTGACGGATCCTTGGACAAGTACAAGGCCCGTCTCACAGCAAAGGGGTTTGCTCAGGTCCCTGAGATCGACTACGACCAGATCTTCACCCCAGTTGGCCGGTTCTCCACTAGCCGGGCATTGTTCAGCCTGGTTGCCCAGCACGGGTGGGAGCTGCATCAGATGGACGTGAGCAACGCATTCCTCCATGGCTCACTGGAGGGTGAGGAGCTCTACATGACGCAGCCCCCAGGCTTCGACGATGGCACTGGGAGAGTTTGACAGCTGCGAAAGGCCCTCCATGGTCTGAAGCAGTCGCCTCGGTGTTGGAACCAGGAAATTAGCAGTACGCTTCTCCGTGGCGGCCTCCAGCGCAGCACCGCTGATCCCGCACTGTTCATCAGCCCGCAAGGTCAGACCTTCGCCGCGGTTCTGGTCTACGTCGACGATCTCCTCATTGCGTCACCAGACGCGACAGCCATCCAACACGTCAAGGACCTATTGCACGCTGCCTACCAGATGAAGGATCTCGGTTCTGCCCGAGTCTTCCTGGGCATGGAGCTCGAGGATGATCGCTCTCAGGGCGTCTTGCATGTCCACCAGGCTGCCTATGTGCAGACCCTGTCAGCCCGCTTCGCCGAGGACTTGCCCCTCGTGCCTAGCGCTTCCTCACCCATGTCACCCGATGGCCAGGTGAAGTTGAAGAGTCATGACCCAGCTATTGTGGGGGAGCCAGTTGATGTGACCACGTATCTGCGGGTCATCGGGTCACTGATGTTCCTGGCGACGACGACGCGTCCAGACATCGCGTTCGCGGTTAACCTCCTGGCCCAGTTTTCTCAGGAGCCGCGTTACCTCCACTTTGAGGCCGCGATCCGAGTACTGCGCTATGTCGTCTCGAACCCTCAGCGAGGCCTCATGTTCCGCCGTCAACCGTCCGTCGTTGCAGTGGGGTACATCGACAGCGACTGGGCCGGTAGTCCAGACGGTAAGAGTCGCACTGCCTGGATCTTTCTGGTCGGGGGCACAGCTGTGTCCTGGCGCAACGACAAGCAGGGGTGCACTGCACGCAGCACTGCTGAGGCTGAGTATGTGGCCCTTGGCTCAGGCACGTGTGAGAGCGTGTGGTTGCGTCGTCTGTTGTCCAAGTTGCGTCAGTCTGTCGCATCCATCACCTTGCATTGTGACAATGAGAGTGCCATGGCCAATGTAGACAATGACGGTGTGCATCACACTCGCACAAAGCACATCAATGTTGAGTATCACTATGTGCGTTTGTTGTTGCTCGACGGCAGCATCAGCATCGTGTGGATTGAGACAGCACGGCAGCTGGCTGACTTCCTGACCAAGGCACTGAAGCGGGACTCGTTTAAGAAGGCTGTGATTTCAGACGGTGTGCGTCCGTGACTTGCTTTCTTTGTCTCTACCTGCAGTTCTGCATGTCCTGGGGGAGTCCGTGTGTTGACCGTGTCTCTGCCCGCCCATGTGCACTACGCCTGTGAGTCATGGGGGAGTGTTGGTTTTCTTGTGCTCATTGTGTTGTGTTGTGTCCTCCCGGCTTGTGTACATCGGCCTGCAGATGACTGACGGCGAGACTCGACGCCGATGGAGTGTCGTCCGGTGGAGCCGACGCACGCTGAGGTTGTCTCGCGGTTCGCTGGAGCCTCCTCTCTCCGGCGACGTGTTCAGCTCCATCGGCAGGCCTCCTCAGCGGTCACACTGCCGGCAGTCACTGCTGCCACAGTCGCTGTCTGCATGCGTCCAGTGCGTACTCTCGTGCCTGCGTCGTCATGCACTGCCTAGGGTCCCAGTTGCATGTTGCATGGCCCTGTTTGGCAGCATAAACCATCGTGGGCACTATCTGGGTTTAGGCTGCCATAACTCCTCGCTACTATTTTTCTATCAGTTTCTGACCGCACGGCTGCGTTCGCAGCGTTGGTATTATGGTATGGTCCAGTTTTCAGGCAAAACGGAAGACGCTCGGGTTTTGGGTTGTCAGCTGCCTGGCAGGCCTCACCGAGAAAACCTGCCAGCCTGAACTGAACTATTTTCTGATTGGCTGATGAACTGAGTAACAAGCTCTACAGAGCTGGGGGGGGGGGGCTAGAACTTGGAGGGGTCCCCCATTGCTGTTCATTCTTCATTCCTAATCAGTCATTATCAGTTTTCAGCTGCTTTCTGGCGCTAACTCTGGCGCGCACGTTTCTGAGTAACAAAACCCAGAGCTTCCAGACTTAGACTCTAGAGCAGCAGACTGAGGGGGCAGCTGACTTAAGCAACGAGCGTGGAAGCCCGCACGCTGCATCAACAACGCTGCTGCCCCAACCTGCTGCATAGTTTCCTTTTTGGTATCAGAGCCAGAGCGTAGCAGCANAAAACCTGCCAGCCTGAACTGAGCTATTTTCTGATTGGCTGATGAACTGAGTAACAAGCTCTACAGAGCTGGGGGGGGGGGGCTAGAACTTGGAGGGGTCCCCCATTGCTGTTCATTCTTCATTCCTAATCAGTCATTATCAGTTTTCAGCTGCTTTCTGGCGCTAACTCTGGCGCGCACGTTTCTGAGTAACAAAACCCAGAGCTTCCAGACTTAGACTCTAGAGCAGCAGACTGAGGGGGCAGCTGACTTAAGCAACGAGCGTGGAAGCCCGCACGCTGCATGAACAACGCTGCTGCCCCAATCTGCTGCATAGTCTCCTTTTTACATACAGGACATACAGGACACAATCAACTTGGATCGTGTGGACAGACGAGACCAACAGAGTGAAGAACACTTTTGAACACATTACGACTGAGGGCCTTTATGAGAAATTCAGCTCTCTGAGACCGTGTATCCACCCAAGCGACTTGGACAATGCCAGCAGCAATGCACTCGCGAACAAAATGGTGCTCCACATTGATGTGCTTGGTGTGTGAATGATGCATGCCTCTGTTTTCAGCAATGGCCTTTGTGCTTTGGTTGTCATAGCGCAGAGTGATGCAGCGGATGGGTATACGCAGTTGCTGCAGCAGGCGGCACAGCCAGACAACCTCACACATGCCTGCACCAAGAGCAACATACTCAGCCTCAGCGGTGCTGCGAGCACCACACCCTTGTTTGCCACTTTTCCAACAGAGTGCACTGCCACTGACAAGAAAGATGTAGCCCGTTCGACTGCGAGCATCAGAGGCGTGCGTCCAGTCATTGTCTATGAAGCCGTCAACCACGACTGAGGGCTGTGCATGAAAGTACAGCCCGATGCGTGGGGTGGAGAGGGCGTAGCGCACTACCCGCAATGCTGCCTCAAGATGGCGCTCACGGGGACACTGGGAGAACAGGGAAAGAAAGTTCACGGCAAATGCCACATTAGCACGAGTGGTTGTGGCAATGTACATCAAAGAGCCAATGACGCGAAGATAATCGGTCACATCGACCGTCTCCCCCAGTGTGGACACTTCCCGAGACTTCAGTAAGGACTGACCAGGGGGTGTCATGGTAGTGGACGCAGTGGGGATGGATGTGAGGAGCGGAGCAAATCGCTCCCCAAGGCTGCTTACGTATGCAGCCTGGTGGACGTGCAAGGTGCGGCGCTCCCGGTCTCGCTCCAAATCCATGCCAAGAAAGACTCGAGCCGGACCAAGATCCTTCATCTTGTGTGTCGCCTGAAGCAGAGCCTTGGCTACCACGACAGAGGCGGTGTTAGGAGAGGCAATGAGGAGATCATCCATGTACACAAGGATGGTGACAAGTGGCTTGCTGGGTCCATTGAGGAACAGTGCGGGGTCCACAGTGCTTCGTCTGTAACCTCCCTTTTCAAGGGTAGCTGTGATCTCTTGGTTCCAACATTGTGGGGACTGTTTCAGGCCATAGAGGGCCTTGCGCAAGCTCCACACCCGGTTCGTTCCATCTGAGAAGCCGGGCGGTTGCACCATATAGATCTCCTCATCCAACCTACCATGGAGGAAGGCATTGTTGACATCCATGTGCTCAAGCTCCCAGTCATCTTGAGCAACCAGGCCCAAGAGAGCCCTGGCGGTGGTGTAGCGACGAACTGGGGCAAAGGTCTCGTCAAAGTCAACACCGGGGATCTGAGAGAACCCTTTTGCGATGAGACGTGCCTTGTATCGTTCAACTGTGTTGTCAGGGTTCAGTTTGCGGCGATACACCCACTTGGTCGCTGTTGCCTTGCGACCCGGTGGGAGGTCGACAAGCTCGTACACACTGTGCTCAGAAAGTGAATCAAGCTCGACCTTCATGGTCTCTTCCTACAACAATGAGTCGGAGGCCGTGCGTGCTGCCTGTACAGTCAGGGGCTCAGGTTGCAGAGGGGAAAGTCCAGTGGTAGCAAAGCATGACGCAACATACCCAGCCACTGATGAGGACACGGCTGAGTGGAACTCCTCCTCAACAAGGGAGTACCCAAGTGCGGTGCTGGGATGGATGACGGACACTGTAGTGGACAGAGCAGAGGTGACAAGACCGAGGGCACGGAGACCAAGATCACTAGAGACCTCTGGATGAGACTGGGAAGGGAGTGCCCGGAGGCGCCTGCCACGAGTGTAGGGCGACACCGGTGGAATGGACGGTGGACGCATGGAAGGGGGAGGAGAATCAGGACGCGGCTGCACAGACGGAGGCAGGGAGGCGAGAGAACGAGTGGCGAAGAAACAACGCTAGTTGGGGGGACAGAAGATGCAGGCGTGACAACATCAGGAGACGGCCGGGGAGAAGGCGTGGTCAGAGGAATAGACAACACAGGGGGTGAAGAGGACTGAGAGGGAGATGCGGGCAAGGCCAAACTCGGCTCAGAGGACGAGGCGACAGAGGGCGGCGAGGGATGCCCAGAGGGGAGAACAGAAGGCCCAGAGGGAAGAGGACCACCCCCACCCCGAAAAGGCGGAGCGAGAGACGCACCAAAGCGGGGACAGTCGCGTTCAAACAGGTGTTCAAAGAAGAGAGCATCACGAGGTTCAACGACACGGCTTCGGGAGGGGTCCCGGAAGCGCCACGCTTTGGAGAAGGGCAAGATGCCCATGAAGAAGTAGAGACGACCGCGGGGGGACAGCTTGCCATCGCGTTGGTCCGCGGAGACCCACACAGAGGCAAGACACCCCCAGACGCGAGCAAGACGGAGGTCTGCACGCCGACCAGTCCAGCGTTGGAAGGGGGTGACAGAGTGAGGAAGAAGACCATAAGGGACACGGTTCCAGACCCAAGTGATGTAGGACATGGCCTCAAAGGCAAAAAGGGTGCGATTCCAGCGCTCAGAGACACCATTCTGCTGAGGGGTGTAGGGAGCGGAGGATTCTACTCTGACACCACGAGAGGACAGGAAACAAGAGGTGGGACCAAAAAAACTCACCACCACGGTCGCTATGAAAGACACGTAGGGGCCTGTTACAGGCACGTTCAGCCTGCGGGAGCCAGGACTCAAGGACGTCAGTGACATCACTCTTGTGGCGAAGGGCAAAGACCCAACGGTAGCGGGAGAAATCATCCGTCAAGCACATGACGTAACGACCAAGGCCGCCAAGAAAGTCATGGGGTAACGGGCCCATGACGTCAGCATGCACGAGGTCGAGAGGGTGACCAGTGGTGGACGCAGAGGTGGAGAAAGGGGAACGGTGCATCTTGCCACTGGCACAGTCAAGACAAGTGGACGTGCAGGGAGGAGCAAACGTCGCAGGGTCGAGGCCAAGGGCGGGCTGAAGGCGAAGAAGGCGCTCTATGGCAGCAGTGTGAATGTGGCAGAGGCGACGATGCAGAAGATTAGTGTGGTCGGGGGACAAGGACAGGGCAACGTGAACGAGAGCAGAGGCAGCGAAAGATGAGGGCAACGTGAGCGGGACACGGAATAGATGATCACATCGCACACCACGAAGAACAACGCGGCCAGACGAGCGCAGAGAGATAGAGGGAAGGCCACGCCTGGAGGAGAAGTCCATGCCCTGATCGTCAAGGGTGGTCACAGAGAGAAGAATGACCTCAAGGTTAGGTACGTACAAGACGTTAGGAAGGTAGACAGTGCCACCAGGACCGACAAAGCGGACAACACCGACACCTTGAACAGGGAGTAGCTAGCCGGAGCCAGTGCGCACAGAGCGAACGGACTGAACAGGAGCAAGAGAGACGAAGGAAGAACGACAGGAGGTCATGTGATGTGTGGCCCCTGAGTCAATGATCCAGAGGCCGGACGAGGCACAAGTGGATGGAAGAACAAGACAGACTGCAAGGGTACCACGGGCAGTGAGAGAGGACAAGCAACCAAGACGTGTAGGGAGCGTGTGTGACTGCCACTCCTCAACCCAGGCACAATCATCAAGCAAGCCCCCCTGAACACGACCAGAGGAGGCACCACGAAGAGTGATATCAGACTAACAAACAAACACACGGGACCCGCCACTCATACTCTCACCTCCCTGAGAGCGAAGATGAAGGAGCTCTGCCAGTCATCACTCAAGGGTGCGCTCCTCGTTACGACGATCAGAGGAGCGATCCGAGGAAAGGTTGGAGGAGCGGTCAGAGAAATGCCCGTCATCACGAGACCAGTGGGGTACGTGGTAGTGAGAGGAAGGAGGGCCGTAGTACGGAGGGCCAGATGGAGGAGGAATCCAACACCAGGGGCTGGGTGCTGGATGTGTCGGGTGAAGAGGGGCAGAGGTTGTGGAAAGTGCTGAGGCGGTGGAGGACGATGAGAAGGAGGCGAATGTCACGGTAGCTGCGGCGAACGAGGAATTAGCACCAGTGCGTGCCCAGTGGGCTCGCATGGAGGAGGCCAGGCGGGCATTGTCGCAAGGGGCAGGACACTTTGGCGCAGAGTGACCGGGGGCGACACAGTTCCAACGGGTGGCGTCACCAGCAGTGGGGGCCGAGTGCTTGCCACTGCGGCCACCCCCATGGCCCTTGCCCCCGCGACCGCCGCCACGACTGGATCCACCACCCCCACCCCAGGAGGGGCCCTGAGTTGAGTGCGCTGCTGCCTGCGATGAAGACGAGAGAGAGGAAGCTGCAGCAGAAGAGGAAGGGGAGGAAGTGGTGACAGCAGCCAATGCAGCGTGATGCATGTGCTTGTTTCGCAAGGCATTCCACCAGTCGGTGAGACGCGAGGTGGTGAAGTCAAAGAGGGGGCCGATCCCAGGCAAAGAATCAGCAGGAACTGATGCAGAGGCAAGGCGCTCAAGCTCTGCCTGAGAGACGTGCAGATACAAGTCAGACAGCTCTGGAATGAGACCAGCAACAATGGAGAGGCAAGCGGAGAGAGGACCGGGGACGGCCCTGCCAAGGTTGCGCAGCAGGCGCAAGCTGCGCGTCCAATACTCATCTGCTGTCTCATCAACTCACATATGCAAGGTGTTGAATTGCATTGTGAGAGCGCTCTGGGCAGCGTGCCCAGTCACTGTTTTGCGGTGGCGAATTAGAGCGTATGCGTCGATAGGGTGCCGCGGATGGGGTCTGCATTGTATGTGCTGATATTGTCGAGAAGACTTTTTGGGCCTGCGTTGATGAGTGCCCGCACAGCGCGAGCAGCCTCTGCAGGCTGTGGCACAAACGGCAACTTTGCATGTGAGTAGTACTCCCAGAGGAGCTCACCCTAGGCCCACGCATTGAAGCGAGTCTCCCAGGATGAGAATGTGAGTTTGGAGGTGAACTGTGGTGGTGGAGTTTCAAAGTCCTTTTGCCGAGGCTGCTGCGGAGAGAGAGGGAGAGGAAGAGTTGGCAACAGCGCCACCAAGAGGAGCAGACGAGTTTGCTGAGCCAGATTTTGTGGTGGGTAGAACTGTGACAAAGGTGGGAATGGCACGCAGTTGCTCAATGACTAGTGTGGCTACTGTAGCAGCTAGCTCGGGCTGTGCCTCCTGTCCCCGGTGAAGCTCATCTTCAACTTTGCGGCGCTCTGCTTGCGCCTCACTAAGGGCCTCTATGGTCTCCTCCGGTACAGGCATGGTGTAAGAGGAACCTGAACTGAGAGTGGAATGAGAAAAGAGTGCAAGGGGAGCAAGGATTCAGGGGGCATACAAGTCTCACCAAACTAGTGACGAGGGAGAAGGGTGAAGAGCGATGGGACAACAGCCGCGGCCGAGGAGAACAGGACCGCCACCCAGTCTGCGACCGCCACGGTACGACACAACAGTTCCGTCACAGTGGCTCCAGCGACTGCAGCAGAGGCCGATGCCACAAGGACGCTGGTGGAAATGGGTGATGTTGCGTCGCGAAGAGCACTGGTAGGCATCAGTATTGCCATGGCGGTGGATGCTCGGATGGAGCCGACGGAGCTGGAAGTGGCATCTGCTGCGGTGGAGGCTGCAGTGGCGACAGATGCTGCTGCTGTTGTAATCTGTATGGCAATGTTGGCGGCAGCAGCAGCTAGCAAAGTGAGAGAGGCAGCTGTCTGTGCGCATGCCTCAGCTGCCCGGCCGACGGCAGTCTGTGCGGGGGCATGGCAGGCCCTGGCTATTGCTGCGAAGGTGGCTGTGGCACCAGCCGCTGCGTCAAGAATAGCGCCTGCCTAACCAATTGAGTCAGTATGCAGAGGAAGAATAGGGATGACGCCAGGGACAGCAAATGCAGTAGATGCTTTGGCAGATCCTGCTGCGGTAGAAGGAGGAGAAGCAGGAGTAGGTGCAGCTGCACGTTCAGAAGGTTGAGTGCTGTTGGAGGGTTGCATTCTTGGGGACAATGGTGGTGACGGTGGGAGATCGTCTCGGGTGTAGACTTGGCGATCAATCTCCTCCCTTTCACGCTCTGCTGCGGCGTCAATGTCCTCCTGCCAGTAGGTGTGGTCAAGCATACGCACCCACCAGGGAGTGTTGTCGTTGTCCGCCAGCTTGAAGGGCCGAGTGAGATACTGCCGCAGCCGGGATGCCCATAGAAAGCGCACCACATGGGCTGCAGGGAGAAAGGGGTGCTGATGCGCAAGGAGATGGTGTGGCGCACGGTGGAGATGCACCTTATCCGAGTGTCCGCCAAACCGGGCCAGCTGCTGCAGGTCGGAGATGTACGTGACCCACCTGCCTGGCTTGAGGAGAACCGTTGTGGAAAGAGCTGAGGTGTGCTGAGATCTGCAAAGGCTGGCGGTCAATGGAGTCAATGGCGGCGGGGAACAGCCGCTAGCGGTTGCAGCAGTTGCGACTTGGACTCGCCACGGGCTGTCAAGAGCAGTCAAGAACAACCGAGAGAGACGAGGTCAGGACCCACTAACCGATGGCCGAGAATGGCCTGGTGTTAGGTGCTTGAGGCTGGCCGAGAGTGGCCTAGTGTGCTCTGACCGACTGAGGGAGCAAGGAGATTCGCAAGGCGTCGTCCGTGGGTGAGAGAACGGACAGTCTGTTGCGGGCGGAGCTCAAACAAGCACCGTGGAGCGGGGTGGAGCTGCAATTCAGCGCCGAGTAGATGAGCAGCGAAGACCCGTTGCTGAGGTGAGGTCGGGTGGCCAAGAGTGGCTTGATTATGCGATGAGACTAGTGACCAGGATCGAGGAGCGGTGGGAGAGATGTCTTAAATGCTTTGATACCAGTAGTTACCTGGAAACTTCCTAGGATGAGTGTGTGAAAGCAAGCAATCACGTGCGAGAACCACACGATGCCATGGATGCGGAAAGCTTGCCTTCATTAGCTCGGGCACAACCAAAGACAAAAGAGTTGGGGGGGAGCGAGCGAGACTTAACAAACGGTGAGTTTGCACTCGCCACGGGCATCACACCCAAGCGAGCCACACCGCCACCCCGGGGTCGAGCCCGACCGCTCGGCATAAAACCGAACGGTGCCTACTTACCAATACACGGGCGAACCCGGCATGGTGGCCCCCTAAGGATCAGCACCCGGGTAATGCAACTCCCCCACAAAACACTCAATGCTAAGCAACATGATGCAGGACACGGCAGGAAAATGTACGGGCCCTAGCATCAACCGCATCACAGCATCATAGAGAATCATGGAAAGTCAGACAATGGCCACGCGTGTGTCAAGAGACGTCCCGGGGTCAAGCAGCAGCATCATGAGGTCGTCCAGGGCTTCTGACAGAGCTGTCACGCCCGTTGCTTCCCCAGGTAGAGCCATTGTCACTCAATCTGTACAAGTGTGTGTATAGTGTGTGGAGGCAAGAGGGCACAGAGTTGTGAGTGGTCAACGAACTTCAACATGTACGACCCGTGACTGTCGACAGTGTCTGACCAGGCACTGAGGCCTAGTCAGCGGATGTGTTGCTAGGAAGCTTCCACACATCTTCTCAAGGTGTCAGAGCGGTGAGACAGTTCTCGTCGCGCTGCGCAGCAGAGACGCAGAACAGCAACAGCAGTGAGCGTCACAGTTGTAGCTGATCCACAGCGACCTATCGACGACACCCGACTGCTGGCGACGTCACCCACGTTACCCACCAGCCCGTAAGAGTGCATAAGCAACAGTCTCTAGCAGCAGCACGTGACAGTTGCAGTAGGCGGTAGTCACTAGCAGTTGCTGGCATTGGCGCTAGCAGCGGCGGCAGCAAGCCGTAGCCGTAGTAGGTGGCGGCGGGGAGCAGCAGCAGCGCGCAGCAGTAGAAGCCCACAACAGTAGTAGCTCACAACAGGAGCAGCGCACAGTAACGCTTTGGAGCGTCGGCGGCGGCGGCGGGTAGCAGCAACGCGTAGGAGCAGCAGCATTGAGCAGCACCAGCACCAGTAGCGCATCAAAGCAGCAGCGAAGCAACAGCGCACGGTGGTAGTAGCACATAGCAAACCGTAGCGCGCAACAGCTACACTAGCAGCACACAGCCGCTGCCACAGCCGCACAAGTAGCTGCGCGGTTTCTGCTATAAGTACCGGCATAGTAGCAGCAACAGCTGAGCGGAAGCTGATGCAGAGCTTCCGCGTAGCTTCCGCACAGCCGTTGCGGAGCAGCTGCCCCCTGCGGAACGAGGCAACAAGAGCGAGGGTTGTAAAAAAAAGAAAAAGAAATAAAGGGGTTGTCCCAACGTCAGCAGTTTTCTTGCTGACGTCATCAGGTTCATGCTGACGTCAGTAAACGCCTTCTGACGTAAGCTTTTGCCTCAGTCAAATTTTTGGTTGGAGAGTCAAAGGTTTCCAGGGTTTCAACTCCTCAAAAAACGCTGACGGTTGTGCAATCCGACCAGTTTGACATCTCGGCCCATACTGAGCGCTGACATGGCTCTGGCTGGTGATAAGGGCAAATGACCACTAGATCCGTTTTCTTCCTCCTCAGGGGTCATGAGCCCACGCTTGCAGACTATTGAGGACCTCCGGAGCCAGTAGGACAAGATGCGTTGTCTGCAACAGCAACAGACTGACGCCATCTGTATGCTCACATAGCCTCATTGTGGTCAGTGCACGACCCCACAGCAAACCTCCGAGGGAGCTGTCGTTGTCGCACCCTCTGCATAGCAGTCAGCACCAGCACCGGTGACAGGAGCACGACGCAACCCGCCACCTCTTGATCCTTGGGATGAGGACCCTGACATGCCAAGTATGGAGAGTGGCACTCACGAGAGTGAGAATCGTGTGCTTGAGGAGGGTCTCCGTCGGCTCCAGACAAGTTCTCAACCCCCACACACATTTATGTCCCCTTTTCCCAAGATTCCATCCTTGCCTGACCTCCATCCCAGTGACTTTCCTCTTCCCGGTGTCTTCCCCATCCCTCGCCCCTTCTCAGCCTATGGTTGCTCTCCCTACGGAGCGGCAACTTAAGGACTTTGAGACATCGCCCCCACGATATGTCAGCGAGGACGGTGTTGACTGGTGGGAGACCCCCTTTCTTCGTCACGGTGAGTCCTCGCGACTCCAAAAAAATCGTTGATGTAAAACGCATCAGCGTAAAAACCACTAGAGTGAAATTCGATGGCAGAAAAAAGGTGAAAATGTCATCATCAGTTGTGCAGATGTCAGTATTTTTGGATCAAAATGTGATTTCATTAGTTTTTAAACTGCTCAAGAGATGCTGCCAGTTTTGCATTTAGACCATTTGGACATTTGGACTCATGCTAAGCAACACTGATGGTGCCGGTCAGTGACAAGGACAAGGGGCTAGGAGACCCCTCCTCTTCCTCCTCTTTGGGCATCATCTATCCACTGCCGTAGTCCCTTGCAATCAACGAGTTTCATTGGATGTAGGATGAGATGCACTGCCAGTATCATCGTTAGACCAATGTGCTGTAGGAGATCGCAAAGTGATCAAGAGTCATTCAAGGGCCTCACAGCAGACACCAAGAGGACCTGTTGAAGCTAGACCATCTATTGAACAGTCTACGTTCTACTCAGTGCCGTTACCTCATCACCCATGATCTCAGGTTGACACCTGGGATGAGGAGGAGATAGAGGATGACACACGCGAGGATGAGATTCACATCCTTGAGGAGCACATTAGTGAGTTGCGTCTCGGGTCACAGCCTCTCACCCCGCCACCTCCTTGTTGTCAGGATGAGCCACGCCACTAAGCAAAGTTCACTTTTGGTGGCATTTCTCTCACTAGTGGTCTCCCTGTACCTCGCCCACCATCTCCCAAGCCTGAGGTTGTCCTCCCTGTAGAGTGGCAACGAAAGGATTTTGAGGCACCTCCACCCTGTTATGATAGCAACAAAAACTTCAATTGCTGGGAGACCCTATTTCAGGTGTGGGCCGACTCGGAGGGCGTCTAGCCCTTCTACCACAGCCAGTACCAGACCCACGACGATCACTAGGTCCAGTCACAAGCAAGAGCGATTCATGGTCTGCTCTACGTCATGCCATAGGAGACTGTGGTCGACTTTCGTCCCTTCGTGGGTGAGACTGGGACTGGGACTGGAGCAGGCCTGTACTAAGGCTAGGAGCTCACATTGACAATGCTCGCTATGGAGACCCATGCTGTGAGGGCAGCCAGATTGCATGAGTTCTATCCGCCAGCATCCCATAGAGCTTGCAACAGAATACTAGATGCGTGCCATGTACCTTCATATGTGCCTTGGGACTGGTCGCGGAATGCAGTTGTGGACAGTCGATGCCATCATGATGGAGGCACACTTGGATCATGTGAAGATGCTTTCGAGTGTCAACTGTGTGTTCCTCACTTAGTTGTCAAGTTTTCAACAGCTCCTTTCCTGAGCTCACCGATACTTTCTCCGAGCAACATTGGCTCATGAGGCTACTATCGCCCATCAACAGAGTCCGCTTATTGCAGCAAAGACTGCGACCCCTCCTACGCCTCTGTCCCAATTCACCAGTCCCACCACCACTGCTTCCTCCTCCTCTTACTCTACCTTAGGTGGCCAGACTCAGGGCGTTGCAGTGGCCGTACTGGAGAAGAAGGGGAAAAAAGAGACGCGAAAAGGCATATCATTAGCAGCAGCAGCAGCCGATGAGCAGAGGTAGTCAATGTTCCTTCCTATGCTACAAGTTTTTGGGCTCTCACGGCTACACGGAGTGTGATCAACCCCTTGATTGACCTTAAATCATATCTGACCTCCAAGCGGCAAATATGTAGTATATGTTCTTCGGTAATACACAGACGGGTCGCACCGTGAACACATCTGTAGCAGATGCAGCCGCTTCACAAGGCAGCAACGGTGATGGGGACCCTTGGGATTGCACAATGGCACAGCTTCACCAGTTGCTGGTGTTCGTACTCAGGGACGTACGTTGTCACAGCCGTGTAATCCCCAGCCAGATTTCCTACTGCATCTATTTCCCGTGATGATTCTTGTGGGGGAGCTCATTCCGCGTGTGATGAGGATGGACCTGATTTTTCTGACTGGCTTGACAAGTCAAGGTCCATGCTGTTCATGGTTATCTTAATTCCTCTATTGCACTTCTAGCAGAGGCAAAATATTTTGTGGCAAGTTGTTCACTGTCGACGACTGGACATGAGCCGAGTGACACCTATATCATTGACTCTGGTGCCACCCACATGACTTGTCGTCGTAGTAATTTCTTCGTGCTCGGTCCCGTTGCATCCATTCGGTCCGTTCGCATAGGGTGTAGTCAGTTGTTGCCTGTCCAATTTGTTAGGGTTTTTGGTTTGATGGTCCATCTGGCCCCTTGAACACTTCTGATGTGCTCTTTTTCCTGGATCTTGAGCTTAGCCTGATTTCTATTTGTACATGTACCAGGATAGATCTCTCTGTTGAGCTCTCTGCTGACTCTCCCACAATGACTACTGTGGACACCCGTACGGTTGTTCTTCAAACCTCTTTTGTTGATGACATGCATAGTGGGACTTGTTGTACTCCCTCTACTTCTTCTTCCACTCCCTCTTTAGCATGCTTTTTCATCACAGGTATTGTCTCCCCTGAGCACTAGTGCTTGTTGCATTGCCGCCTTTTCCATGTAAGCTCGGACTTTGTGTCTAAGCTCATTCAGACTTAGAAAACTCTCGGTCTTAACGCGACTTCCTTTGAAAAGCCGCCCAAGACCGAGTGTGCCTAAGGTAAGACACATCACTACTCTTACCCTGAATCCACTTCCCCGGAATTGTGTCCACTAGAGTTGGTCCACTCGGATATCATTGGTCCTCTCCTAGTTGAGTCCTTCTAAGATAAGGGTAGATATGTTCTCACCCTGACTGATGACTTCACCCAGATGCGGTGGGTCTACAACCTCCACCGCAAGAGCGCTGCTGCCCTGGTGGTCCACCTTTTGGCTGGTGATGGATGAGTGCCAGTCTTGTCACACCGTTCACGCAGTCTGCTTGGATTGTGGTGGCAAGTTCTTCGGCGGGATGCATCCATACAATGCTGAGCACGGTGTCTTTCACTAGCTCTCCGCTCCTGGTGCACCGCAAAGAAATGGTGTATCTGAGCATTGGAATTACACCATGGAGGATGCGGTCCATGCCATGCGATCCAATTGCGGTCTTTGTGAGGTTTTTGCATTTGAGGTTTTTCCTACATGACGTGGGAATGGAACCGCATACCACATGGTCCACTTCTGGGCCATGTCACACCGATAAATCTATGGTTCGGCCATCACATTGATTTCCGTCTCCCTCACTTTTGGGTATCCAAGGTCTCACCTTGGGGTCGCATGTGTGCCTTCCTTGGAACTTTCCTACTTTCAAACACCTTACAATTTTGGGCGCCATGGCATTGTTGAGTCTCAAGACACTCTGTTCTTTGAGTCTCTCACCTACCGTGACCTCTCCAGTATTCTTTCACTGGCCGCCAATCATATTCCCACCTTTGTGGCTCCCCGGCGGATGGGGGAGTCTATTCCTATAGATGGGTCCCTCCAAGCCTCCGTACACGTGGTCCGGTGTCCGGCTGCTGATGGTCCGGCCATCTTTGGTGTGCGTCTAGTAGCCTCATCAGTTGCCTCTGGCACACCTAATCCCATGCCAGTGTATGTCCCCTCTTGCACATCTGATTTTGTGCTAATGTCAGTCCCCTCTGGCACACCTGGTTTGGTGCCAGTGTCAGTCACCTTTGGAACACGTGATCTCGTGCCAGCGTCAGTCCCCTCCAACACATGTGATCTCGTGCCAATGTCAATTTCCTTTGGCACACATGATCCTGCGTCAGTGACAGCATCTTCACTCACACCTATGCCTATGCACGCACCTACTCCTGCTACGTGTAAGCCAACAGCTGTCTATGTTTCTCCTCCTCTCTCTTCTCTTCCCCACGAGTCCAGAACCCTCCGCCTATGGCCAAGAAGCCTGCTCCGCAACCAGAGGTGAGCACCTCAGCATCGGGCTACTCCCACGAGCTGGGTGGTCGACTCCGACGCCACCTCTATGGCTGAGCAGATTGCTGACTCAGTACTAAAACGCTCAACTCATAGTGTTCAGAGTGGCGAGACTGCCACAAAGACCCTTGGTCTGAGTGTCCAAGCGGAGTACATTGAGTTGCACCCGGAGTGTCTTGTCGATTATGGATGGGTCTCATGCGAGTTTTTTGTCACTTGCAATATCGCAGCCGACCTACTCATGGTCAAGCCGAGTTTGGAGACGTGTGTCTTAGCCACCTGCAGCCCTCCCCCATGGTGCCTGATCTAGGAATGTTGAAGGAGGCACAATGGACTCTGGACATAGAGTTGTTGCATGCTCCTTGTGAGGATGAGATGAGAGGCATCCATGAGCATGGTGTCTATGAGGTTGTTGACCTCCTGCCTGGGCAAAAGGATGTACAAGCCAAGTGGTTCTTTAACAAGAAGGTGAAGCCTCATGGCGCGGTGGATTGCTACGAGGCGCGTTTGACAGCCAAGGGATTCTCACAGATTGAGGGTGTGGATTTCACTAACACCTTTACACCCGTTGGCCGCATGACCACCACTCGCGCTCTCTTCAGGGTTGTTGCTGACCATGACTGGAATCTGAACCACATGGATATGAACAATGTGTTCCTTCATGGAAGTCTAGAGGAGGAGATCTACGTGGTCTAGCCATGAGGAACTGAGGACAATGACGAGGTTTGGCGTTTGTGGAAGGTTTTGTACGGCCTGAAGCAAACCACTAGGTGCTAGAACCAGTAGATCATTGGCACAAAAACACGCGTCGGGTCCGTGCAGGGTGACGTTGACTCGTCCCTCTTTCTTAGACGTACAGATGAAAGCTTCGGAGCCATTGTGGTATACGTGGATGACCTCCTAATTGTGTCTCCTTCGATGAAGGCCATGAAGAGGCCAAGGTAGTCCTTTAGGCTTCCTATAGGATGAAGGACCTTGGTCATATTGTTGTGTTTATCAGGATGGAGATCGTACATGATTGTCAACGGTGGAAACTCTCATTGCATTAGGCATGTTACACTTGCATTGTTGGAGAGCGGATTGGTGACCTCCTTGGTACGGTTCCCATAGCTTTCACATCCATCACACCTGACAGACATGATGCTCTTAAGGTGGATGATCTGGCACAAGTGGGGGAGATAGTGGATGTGACCTTGTAGCTAAGCCTTACTGGCTCTTACATGTACTTGGGCACTACCAAATGACTTAACATCGTCGTCGCCTTCAACCTCCTCGCACATTTTTTGCAATGTCCTTGGACAAGTGCCCACGCGGGTGTGCAAGTGGTGTAGTATGTGGTCTCCACACCGTACCTTGGACTCTACTTTGAATGACATTGTTTTATGGTAGTTGACGACTACACAAAAAGTGACTGGAAATGAAATCAAGATGGGCTTAGTTGGATGGGCTACGTGTTCTTGATGGATGGTACCGCTCTGTTGTGGCATAGCGACAAGCAAGATTGCATTGCACGTAGCTCATCAGAGGTTGAGTATGTTAGATAGTAGGGCTACTGAGGCGGTATTCTTACAGTATCTATTTTATGAGTTGTGTCTGGCTATGTCTTGCATTGTTTAGCACTTTGACAACAAGAGTGCTCTTGCCGTTTGAGAGAACTCTGGTGAATTCCATGTACCCAAAAAACACATTTATGTTCAGCATCACTTTGTGTGTGATCTTGTTGAGTAACATGTGATCTCCATCATCTGGGTCGGCACAAACATGAAGCATGCTGACTTCCGGACAAGTCACTAGTGTGCGGGAAGTTCATGGTGGCCATTTGTTCTGTTGGGATTTTTCCCTTGCCTGAGAGTAACCAAGAGTGGAATGTGTGAGAATGGAATGTTGAGCATCTTGTTCCACACCTATGTCAGTTCTACACATGTATGGATATGCATACCATCGGGTCATGAGGAAGTGCTGTGATGTGAGTCATCATCGTCTCCATGTACAGCTTACAATGACCACTCAGCCATGTCCATGCTCGTGCAGATCCATGATGCAGACCCAAAAGGCACCGGAGCACCGATGGGTGATGGCTCCACTCACCAGAAGCTGCCAGCCTGCTGCCACACGGTTCCAGGTGCTTGTTGGGGCGCTGAGTAGTTTTTCTCTAGTTGCTAGATTTTTCACGGTGATCTAGCTCTTGACCTCGATCTGCATGTATTACATTGAATGTCCACTGATTGATGCTGTACCTATGAATGTTAGCAGTCATAGCATCTAAGCTCAAAGTTTTGCATCTCTACGTTCAGATGGTGTTGCGTTTGGATGCCTGTGCGCCAAGTTTCGGCCAAAAGAATAGCTTTTGGCCGGCTTTGGGAAAAATTGATGTTGTCGCGCGCGTCACCCGCTGTGCACCACAGTAGGTATTGATGTTGTGTACATGTCAATTTTTTTTCTCTCTGCATTACTCAGTTATTGGAGCTTATGAGATTTTGCGCTTCTCCCTAGCCTAACCCTTGTTGTTTCTTGCACGTGTTCACTTGCTAGTGCAACAGCTGAGTGGACAATGTCCTTACGTCAGTGGCAACAAGTCTAGGAAGCTTCCAAGTAGCTACTTGTGTTTTCTGCACAGAGCACAACGTGGTAGATGACGCTTGAAAAGGTTGAGAGACGACAAAGAAACACTTGAAGGTATGTAAGCATGAAGAATGAAGTTAGAAGAATTAATTAACACAAGTGAACATATTCTCACCCACATGCACGCGTAGCAACACATAAGTCCAAGAAACCATTGGAACTTAGCTTGCTGCAGGCTCCTCAACAACAGATGGCTAGAACCAGGCAGTCGTACGGCTCCTCGGCTGTCCGATTGAAAAACCCAAAGAAGCACCAGGTGTGGAAACCGAAACTCTTCTGAACTGGGTCGTGAAGAAGTAAGGATAAAATCAGTGAGAAAATGGTCCCCAGAAGCTGGTCATCGAGAAAAATCTAGAGAGCACGTGAGGACGCGCAAGCTGATGCTGTCAAGGTAGTTGTCGGGCATCCTAGTTAGTAAATGGCGACAAGCCAAAGGTGACCATGACTCATACACAAACACTCTCCCATGACCCATAGACGCTAGTCACCACTAGCGAGCAAGGGTCATGGAACGATGACAACAACAGCCAACAACTGAGGGCATGGGACGGAGACATAAAAGAACAGTGGAAAAAGAGAGGGAGCAACAAGAGTGGTGCACGAATCACTCAAGAGAAAAAGCATATGCAGGAAGCCCAACACTGGACACTAAAAACTTGAACTTGCGGCTTCTGAGCTCTTTTGTGAGGAAGTCCCCGTAAGTGTTGGCATTCAAGTGCCAATTCACCAATATGCTGATTAATGTCCACTGGTCTCCACACATACACACAAACATCTATGTGAGAGAGTGAATCAACATGGCTGCCGTGCAAACCAGGTAGTGCTCTGAAGCAATGGTATGGTCAAGTTCTACGTAGTTCTCACCAGCTCAACTCTTGTTGCCTCAACCATTTGGATAGCATAGGGCTTGTGCCAATGGGCCACCAAAAAACTCTTTGAAAATCCCTGATATGGAATGCAGTTGTAGAAAGCTCACTTTGGTGGCATGTGGACGTACACTTTTGGATGATGTGGGGTTNTCCACACATACACACAAACATCTATGTGAGAGAGTGAATCAACATGGCTGCCGTGCAAACCAGGTAGTGCTCTGAAGCAATGGTATGGTCAAGTTCTACGTAGTTCTCACCAGCTCAACTCTTGTTGCCTCAACCATTTGGATAGCATAGGGCTTGTGCCAATGGGCCACCAAAAAACTCTTTGAAAATCCCTGATATGGAATGCAGTTGTAGAAAGCTCACTTTGGTGGCATGTGGACGTACACTTTTGGATGATGTGGGGTTTGCATGTTTATTGGTTGTTGGTTGCTTTTGGATAGCTGCCGGTTGCTGATCCAGCTGGGGTCAAGCTTCTGGATTTTTCGGGTGGCAGCCGCTCCTAGAATAAATCTGGGAGGTCTAGCTGGACCCCAGGGGTGGCCGCGTTTGCACTTTGTGCTCGATGCATGAGGTGAGGCTTGCTTCACAGCGTAGCTTAAGCCAAAGAACCTCCCAACACCTTGTCACTCATCACTCACTTTTCTGAAAGCAAGCTTTGTAACAAATCCATGGCTTCTCACTCTCCCACTCAGCTGTTCCCTCTTCCTCGTGCAGTTCTACTAGTTTTTGGTATCAGAGCACCATGAGAGAAGAGCTGCGTACATTCCTTGGTGTGTCTCACGCGATGAGAAAGTGCTCCTCGGGACCCGGCCTGTCGCCATCTTTGGCCGTGGGCACGCCATGGTGTGCGCACCACACATCAGCAGCTCTTGAGGTCTGCTCTTCTCTGCATTTCATTCTGCAGCAGCACTAGGTCATGCATTGGCTCTCTAGCCCCTTCCGCCCTCCTCACCACCATCACATAGCCCGTGGGGGAGCTGAGCGAGGCAAAGGAGGTTGACTCCTGCACATCTGCAAGTCGACCTCCAGTCTCCTGGGTGCTTGGCCTCCCTTTGGCCGCCCGTTCCTCACCAAAGTTGCTGCAATGGCAACAGCTGTTTCTGTCTCCTGATCTCCCCAGCATCTGTAGCAGAAATCGTATCAGCTGCTGCCGCCACCGCTGTCGTAGCCATCCCCATGGACACAACCATAGCCGCAGCTCAGCCTCTTGCCGGCATGTACAATATTGTGTCAGCACCCTGGCTGAAACGACATCAACAGCAGCAGCATCAGAAGCAGTTGGTGCAACTGCTGTGTGATAAAAAACCCTGGATTGTCTTTGCCAGAGGTTAGAGTTGCATCCATAGCCGCAACCCTACCCCCTGCCTGCAAATGTAACTCCCCTCCTCACGCTTGCTGCAGCCAAACCTGCACCTACGGCCTGACTCTTTATGTCCAATGGTGCAGTCTTTCTCATCGGGAGCGTCGGCATTGTCCTTGCCAACGGCCTTGTAGCACGCCCCTTCTTAGCGGCGGTGCCATCATCATTGTCGTGATCCAGGTATAGCCTGCTTCTTTCCTGGTGCTGCCTCAACATCTCTCACTGTTCACCTCTTCCTGGATTCAGTCACATTGCTGCCTCCATACCTTGCTACATGCATGGTGTTTCTCATGTGAATGTAACAAGTTATTTCTGAATCTCCACAGCTTGCTGTCCTCCCCTTTGATCTGATGCAGTATTCAGATTTTTCTACAATGAGGAGAATGAGTTGAGTATGACACAATCCCCACGACTGAGGAAACACAGAAACTGTCAAAGGTTGGAAGAGCAAGGTGGTGTGACAAAAGATGTTATTGGTTACATGTCAAATAACTGGCAGGTTTCTTGCCAAACTTTGTCTCACCGGTTGAGCTGAAGCACTTTATTATGTGAATATGGTCACGAGCTCCAAGACAGCCCAAACACTAAAGAGAAGTGGATTAGGATACCAAAAAATTCAGCAGCAATCCTGTATGGCAGCATCCTAGAGAGGGTTCATAGGTTCAACTCCCTTCTTCTTCTTTTTTCCAAATCTTTAATGTGCCCCGTCTGATTCAGATCTTAACAAAATTTCCACATAGGGTCATAAGTCCTTTCTTGTGAAGTGTGAGAACCATAAGCACCTTCTTCCGAAAGTTGATTCTTATCAATTCCATATTGAAGGTGGCAAACTCCATGTGCCCCTACAAGTATCTTTTATCTTCTTCTTTTTTCTCTTTTATTTTCTGAATCTATGTGTATGCTCTCTTTTGTTAAGTTTTCTATCCTTCAAATCTTTACTTTACCAAAATAACCAACCGGATCCCCGTGATGCAGCCTCCCCAATAACCGATGTAGGGCAAGGGTGAATTGCGACATTTCCATGTGCCCCATGTGATGTAATCCACGGCTACATGGTGATACTTTTTTTGCATACGTGGAAAATGGTTTTGTTGGATGGGGCATCATCCAAAAAACCATTTTCGTGAAATTGTCAACTCCAATGGATTCCAAAAGACCAAATGCTGGACATATTGCACCGTCGATTCATGTCGAACGACTGCTGGTGATTCTCAGAAAGTACAACGGATGACACGAACAATGTGACTCTATATGTTTTATCCTAAGTTGTACGATTGGCCCAGATTCTGTCATCGAACGGCCGTTAGTGGTGAACCATTCAATTGGATGAGCTTTGAAAACTCATCAGTGAAGAATCGTCGGCAACCGACCTCAGCCGGCAGTGAAGCTCGGCATCTGAATGTCGAGATCTCAGTATTTGCCGGGGGGAGGGGGCTTTTGACAGTTAATGGTGCGACTGCTTGTGCCGTGTGTACCAAAAAATTTGGCGACCAGACTGTCGGGCAGCAGCCTTGTTTCTAACTGCCGTCCGCATGTCTTATGACATGCGTGTAAAACAGGTCAAAAGACAAGATTTGACCCGCTTCTGGTTCAGAAAGAATCCAAAGACAGACATTAGACACGAGTGGAAATTCAATGCTAAGTGGTATGGTGTTTTTATATAAGAATATGTCTGATTTGTCACTGGAGCTGTCAAATGTAGCCATTATTGGCCCGGGAAAGTTCACAATGGACGCAATTCAAGTAGATATCTGCCTCCTATGATGTATGTTTTTCCAAGGATGTTTTCAAAGATATACTTGTGGATGCCTTTGAATGAAGTGGTCATAAATGAGACACTTTTGAAACTCATATACTTGTACACGATTACACACCTTCATCCACAACAAACTCACTTTCTTGTGGGCCTCTATATCCAATCGATGTGTACACTTTCCCCAATTCCACCTAACTCCTTTCTTAAGCATACATCATAAACTAGTGTTAGTTTTAACTCTCAACACACTCTTCCCTTCATACATCTCCATGTTTAATCCCCACATTCACTTTCACCTGATTACAACCATGAATCCCTCTAATAAACCGTACACCACCAGACGGAATAAAGCTTCCTGAAAGGAAAAATGAATCGAATCATGAATAATCCCTATTCATACAGTTGCACATTATATTACATTACATATTACATTACATTTTACGCCTCCACCTACATAAAACTCTAATTCTTCACACCTCCTCATGCACTCCCCACTTACAATGTCACCTCAACCCCCCTCCATATCTTTTACAAGCCTCTTTATTAGATGATGTACCATTTTACACTAGTGTATGATTTGAGGAGAAACAAGCTAATTGATTCATACACCTTAACATTCACTCCCCACTTGAATTTTTAGCATGCACCCTTCCTCCTCCAGCTTAAATCTAGCCTTTTCCAAGAGACATTGTACACTAATGTGTTAATTCATCCACACCACACTCAAATTTTGCACATATCCCCATACACTCTCCACATGCACTGTCACCTCAAAGTCTCCTTCCACCTTCTACACTCCTCTTGCCTAAATCATGCAACTTTGTGTACTGTTTTACAAGTTAATGTGCAACTAACATAAGTCAACGTAAACCTCCATATTCACTTCCCACATACACTCTCACTCCCTCCCAAACCTAACCCGAGAATTTCCCAAAGTACATATTGCACTAGTGTCAAACATTATCCCCACCCCACTTATTCAATCATGCACCTCCACATCCACTCTCCATATGAACTTTCACACAACAATCTCACCTCCTCTTCCATACCTCCAGCTCAACCCACATAACATAGTACACTCGTGTTTATGTATACTCCAAAAAATACACTGCCACTCCTTCACCTCCTTATGTTCTCTCCACGTACACTTTCATACGGTACCACCCTAAAAAAATTGTCCATCCGTCCTCCTCTGATTCAACTCAAGATTAATTTCCAATCACTGTACAATTTATTGGAACCTTCTCATCACACTACTTCCATTCATACAAATTTCTTCTAGTGTATGAATTGCCTTCGTTGAACTCTGTAAAGAATCCACACACTCAGCTATACACCTCCACTTACATTCCGTACATATGCTTTCCTCCACTACCCCACCCACTTAGCCACCACTCACCAAATCACTCAAAACAATCATGAACAAGTGTATATCTCTACGCAAAACCCTCACACCCGGAAAAACATCTTCAATGAAATCCCCCCACATACACTTTCTAACCTCACCCCCCCTCCCTTTTCCCCTCTCCTCACCCAAACAATCTCAAACACATCACTCAAAGCAATGTCCAAAAGTAGAAATTTCTGTGCATAACCCACACACCCAACCATACACCTCTATGTACAATCGCCACATACACTTTCTCACCCAACACCTCCCCTTCC
>SZWC01002476.1:26553-74133 GCA_023375785.1 Penium margaritaceum | reverse complement strand
CCCCCCCCCCCCCCCCTTTTAGCCGCAACATCCCGGCGCGCGTCCACATGTGGGCCCGAGACGGCGATGGTAGCCGTTGATGAGATGATCGACGTCTTGAAGGTTATCATATGGTTCCAAGCTGTCATGCGCGGCATCGTAACCCTGCCATTTCACAAGATATTCTGTTGTCTTGCATCGTTGTCGATGGCCACGGATGTCCTCGATGACGTACATTGTGTCTTCGTACAATCGAACAAGAGGAAGAGAAGGGACATCTCTCCCAGGGAAGTTCTCTCCGGGGTCTCGATAGTGCTCGAGTCTACAGACATGGAACACCGGATGAACTTGCATAGTGTCAGGGAGTTTGAGTCGCACAACCAGAGGAGTTTGCATGCACTCGATCTCAAATGGTCCCAACCATCGGGGTTTTAGCTTCGAATACTCGGCTCCGCGGGGTTTGACGTTTGCCAAGCTGAGGAGGACTTTGTCGCCAACGGTGAATATATCATCATTGCGATGCTGGTCAGCTACTCGCTCCATTGCTGCTTGTGTCTTCATGAGGGCTTGCCGCGTTTCCTCCCAAATGGTGGTGAATTCTTGATGTTGAACATCGACTGCGAAGATGTTGCTCCGACTTTGTAATCCGACCGTGTCTTCAAGTTTTTTTTATGTGTGGTGGTTGATGCGCACGATGCATCGGCGACGCTCCAGATAGCATCGCCACGTTTTGAATGCCTCTAAGACCGCAAGCATCTCCTTTTCATGTATTGCGTGGTTGAGTCCCGGTCCTCGCACTTTCCGAGACATGTAGGTGACCGGTTATTCGCCGTTGCCATGGTCTTGCACAAGGACAGTGCCAGTGGCACCTTCTGATGCATCTATGGCTATGACCTATTCGATCGTTGGATTGGCTAATCGTAGGGCTGGCGCCGATGTTAGAGCATTCCGCAAAGGGGTGAACACTTCTTGTTCGCTGACTCCCCACCGCCACTCGTTTTCTTTTAAGTGAGGTCGGAAAGAGGTGCTTTTATGTGGGCGTATTCCCGTAAGAATCATCGGTAGTAAGTGCAGAATTCAAGAAAAACTGAATTTCTCGAACATTGATCGGCGTCGACTAATAAGCGAGTGCTGCCACCTTTTTTGGATCCACGGTGATCCGACCACCGTTGATGACGTGGGTCAAAAACTCGATGGAACGACGACTTAAGTCGCATTTCGAGCGTTTTCAAAAAAATCTCTCTTTGTGAAACTTCAAGGACTTTTCAAAGATGTTCATCGTTCTCCGTGAGGTGTGGTTGTACCCCACGATGTCGTCGAGGTACACCACGACAAAATCATCAAGGTACCTAAAAAAAATGTTGTTCATTCATGCCATAAATGTGACAAGGGCATTGATAAGTCCAAACGTCATCACCGTGCATGTAGCGAGTTCAGAACGCCGTCTTCTCGATGTCGGCATCTGCCACGCAAATCCAGTGATACTTGCTGCGTAAGTCGATTTCGCTGAAAATTCGAGCCCCTCGAAGTTGGTCAAAGTTTTTGTCAGCTTGGGGAAGAGGGTAGCGGTTTTTTATGTTAGCGTCGTTCAACGCCCGATAATGTATGCACATTTACATCTCGCCAGTCTTCTTTTTTAAGAATAGTACTAGTGCGGTGTATGGTGACGTAGATGGGCGGATGAACCCCTAACTGAGCATCTCGTCGAGTTGCTTTCAGCTCGGTGTGCTCGTGATTGCTCATGTGATAGGCCCCTCGAATGGTAAGTCTGGTGCCTGGCTTCAGCTCGATGTGATGGTCGATGTTTCTTTGAGGAGGTAACGTTCTCAAGAGTTCATCGGGGAAGAGGTTCGCAAACTCCTTGATGTGTGGTGTGAACTCTCAAGTACCATCGCGAACTTTATTGATGCCGATGAGGCTGATTAGGCTGATGATGAGTCAGTTGTTGCCACTTCCGCTTCTTCCATTCTCTCGAGATGTATGAGACAAGCACGAGCTCCTCGTTGTATGCAGTGCTTGGCCACGTTGAGCGGTATCGACTGCACAGGCGGTCCCTCTTATGCTTCCGCGGTTTCCTCTGTTGCTTCCACCTTTGCTGCTTTCACTTTTGTCTTATGTCCCACACGCGGAAGTTGTAGTTTGGTTCTGTCGATCTGCACATAGACGTGGCCGCTGTTCCAGCTGACTTGAGGATTGTGCTAGTACAAGAGATCTCGTCCTATGATGATTTTGTGATCGCTCATTGGAGAAGACCTCCAGACCGTTACATCCCGTAGATCTCCCACTTGTAGTTGTAGTGGTTCTCGGAGTCTCCGTATCTGCAATCTCTCGTTGACGGTTTTTCCTACAAACACCCCTGGTTCGGTCTGCAAACCCAGTTTGCGAACCATGTCGTTGCTTACAAAGCTATGTGAAGCTTCTTGATCCAATAGTGCTGATACAGTTATGCGACTTTTGCATCCTTGAGGCTGAACCTTTAGCAGTATCGCTGGTTGGTCGCCCTCGTACCCCTCTTTGAACTTTACAATCTCGGAAACCCCTTGTGGCAACGCAGGTCGTTTAGATGGGCGATCGTTTGGCGCAGATCACTCATCACGGGTAAGATTTGCACGTTTTACTCTTGTCCTTTGCCGACTCATTTTTCTGCAACTTCCCCCTCTTTTTGGCCTGCTACTTGCTCCAACAGCTGCGAGCGATGTTCCTAAATTCTTCGTTGTAGCAGGTCCGCGTATCTCTCTAGTGTACAATGTCCACTTCCATTGGATTTGAGGAGTCTGCCGACTGATTTTTTCCATTTCCGCGATAACTGTGGTTTGGAGGTCGCCAGTCATATGATTCCTTGATCCGAGCATTGAAGCTACCGCTGTCGATCCTTTCCGTTGCTGCGATCATCCGCAGTAAGGCATTTTGGATGCCGAAAAAAACGATTGCTTGCCGGATGTCTTGCTTGAGGCCGTTGATGTAGTGAAAATAGAGTTCATTGGGAGCGATGTCTACTCCGGTGATGATCTCGCGGAGTCCCCGCGTGTACTCCGCCACGCTGGACTGCTTACATAGGCGTAGGAGCTTGTACAATGCGTCGAACTTCTTGTTCTATCGTCCAAAGCATCGCATGCAAGATTTCGTTCCTGTTGGTTGGCAGCGTCAGTGCGTCTTGCTGCTATGGGTTTATCTGCTCCAAGAGTAGAATGCCTACAGACGTTGATATGAGACGGGCACCATTGGCCGTTGATGAGACTCCGTTGGTCTCCTGCTACCGTTGGATGCTTCTTAGATCGGACCACCAACTTAACGTCGTGCCACGCAAAAGCGCGGCCGCGAGGTCAATTTTCTTTTAATCATCATTGACCTCAGCAGCAGTGACGTACACCTAAAAACTCGTCAGCCACATCCAAACCGTCGGTCCTTTGGAGTTTACACGATCAAACGGTTCTAGTGGAGCCAGAAGAGTTTTGTGTTTTCTCGAGTGTTGGGAATTTCTATCAACGAGCACCGCTTCAGGCGCGCTTGCATTGCGAAGAGCCCCCATCGCGACATTGATTTTTTGGAGCAAGTGGTTGTTGATCCCCTCGGGCGCGGAGATCCGGTTTGCTAGTTTCTCGTTGATCCATGCCTGTCGTCCAGTTCCACCTATTGTCTTTGCTTTTTTCATCAAGGCCGTTGGTAGGGGAGGCTGGTTTGTCACCACTGGGTCCACGACCGGATTGGTTGTCGAAGCTGGAAGGGGTTGGTCCAGCTGGCGCATAGCCTGCCACACCAGCAATCGCTCTCGCTTCAGAGTTCGCGCGCATCAGCATGAATGCTCCTCCATCGCCGAAGTGGTCGCCGAAGGCCCGCTGCTGGTCATGGATTGCGCTCGCTTGCCTCACGTCGTAGTCGCAAAGTCTGCAAAGTCTTGACGTACGAGATGTGCTGACGGCTTATGCGAGGTAGTCGTCCAGATGGGTAAAGTGGTCGGATGCCTCTCCAGCACCGGTGCGGTTTGATACCAAGTGTTATGGCAAACGAACCGTAAATGGTGAACAGGTAGAAGTTGCGAGGCAGAACATCATTTAGAATTCGGGACACTTGAGCAATTCATGATTAGCGGTAAGTGTACTTCAACGACAATTGTCGAAATGATCGAACATATGTTTACAACTATCAAGTTCCGAATGAGGCATAGCCGAGGTTGTCAGGTCAATTTTTGTGCGACGCGTGCGGAGTAGCGTCGTGAGTGGTCGGATTCAAGAAGGCCCGCAGAGAAGTCGGGGGTCTTCGAGAATCGAAGGTGAAGATGCGAGATGCATCTTTATAGATCCAGATTCGTCTTGATGCATCGAGAATTTGACCGAAAGGTCGTGATACTCCTGTTTGTAGGTTCGCAAGAGTGATCAAAGCTATCGGAAGGTTCGGAAATATCCACTAAGGGCGGGGTAGTTGGCCAATTTTCCCTCGACCGTCGGAGTGAATGTCGCAGTTCCCATGACAAGATCGGCTGTTTGTGCATTAATAGAAATGCCCACTCGGAAAGATAAGGGACTCGTGTACGTCTGGTACGTAACACTTACGTCCAGCAGGACATAGGTGGTGCACAGGGATGATGTGCAGGAAAAAAAACAATTTGGGGAATGAAGATGAATGGATGAATTTTACTAATCAATGTGTACTGCAATGTTAAGTGTCGAGTGAGTCGTGCACGTACATACAATGTCGAGAATGAGAATGAGGCATGTGTTGGGTCCTTGGCGCTTGAGCCGAGCGTCTCGTGCAAGGTCTCGTCGAGAAGCTCCACCAAGAATTTGTAGGGCTTCGGTAACATAGAGACGGTCATTTACAGAGATCCCGTGCCATCAAGAAGGCGACCAGATAATATCAAAACACCGATATGGTTCGCAACACTTCCTTCAACCATTCTAAAAAGAAGTTGAAATTTTCAGAACCTTCTGGAAAAGAACACCAGAGGTGTAGGCAAGTGGCCAAAATGACCTCGGCCAATCGGCATAAAAAATCTGAGGTTGTCGCATAATTGGTCATGAATGTATTTACAAGAATGCCCACTTGCACAGTTCTCCTCCCCCATTTTAGCTGCATGGCATTCGTGTTCGTCAAGAATGTAACACTTCCCCTCCCCCATTTCAGCTGCGACATCCCGGCGCTTTAGTAGACGTAATCCGGCGACGACAAAAGTAGCCATCGATCCAAAAATCGGCGTCCCAGAGGTTGGCTTAAAGTTTCCAGCTCTTGTGTGCGTCGTTGTAGCCGCGATCATCCTCACACAGGTCAGGTGTGATGACAACACCGGAGGAGGAGCACCAAGATGAGTAGATGGAAGAGGCCCACGATGGTGGAGTGTATGGACCGGTGGGGGGAGCATAATAGACAGTTCCCCAATACGCTAGGGCCACCCTGAGGGATAAGGAAGTGGAGGTGGTGCTGTTGCACTGTTGTAGGCTGCTGCATTGATGAACACCGGCGGACTGCGGCTGGTGGGAGCTGTATATGAGGTAAGATGAGAAAAGCTCCCAGAGTTGCTGGAGGTGCGTGCCTAGTGCGCCCCCATACCTGATGCAAGACGTTTGTCTTGTTATGGAGAGAGCTACAGGGGGGGTAGAAGCGCAACTGGTGCTAAGGCTGCTATGACTGCGACATAGGAAGAGGTGGAGACAATACAACAGGTGACCCGGGTCAAGGTGGCACCAGTTAGGGTGGAGATGGCCACGGTAGTGGTAACAAGGATGCGCATGTGGTGGCCAAGTGTCAATGACGATGCTTCAAATGACACCTGAGCCATAGAGGAATGAATGGAGGTGACTGCATAGGAGAGGGCAGTGGCTTCCGTAGATGCTTCTACTCCTACTGATTCTGTTGGGACAACTATCTGAGTGGCAACGTAGACGGTGGCTACTAAAAGTGGTCCGTGATCGGCTGTAGTAGCTGTGTAAGCTTCAATCATCCTAACAGTGGTAGTGCTGGCAGGAGCACGCACATCACGTGCTATGGCAGCAAAAGTAGAGGACACGGCAACACTGGAGACAAGCGTAACATCCAAAAACTGAAAACATGCGAGAAGATGAAGAGGAGTCGGAAGCCAAAATCAAGGTTGCTAGAGATGCAACACGTCGAGTGGAAGATCTAGGGGCTTTTTCTTGTGTTGATGGTCCCACCCCACCAGTGGCATCACGTCGACTCTACTGATGCATCCTATGGGCAATGGGAGAGCTTACAAGTGATTGTGAATGACGCTGATCTCGTGGCGGTCCCATGGCTGGCACGTTCTGTACGGTTGGTGAGTCCTCGAACGCGGACTAGCAGCAGATGGCGTGCTGGGCTGCGTCTGAATGAGCATAATCTGCTGTGGGGTCGTATTTCTCTATGGGATAGTATCCTGGACTCTCCCGACAGTAGCGGGACCACACCTTATGCTCTACCAGCTCTTCATAGTATGTTACCACCTCTTTGATATGACAACGCTCACGCACTGATGCTGGAGAGGTAGGGATCGGCTTCCTCACTGGCAAAGAAGCCAGTGTGGCAGCACTGGCCACAAACGTGGCTGCTGCTGCTGCTACTGGGATGCAGAACAGCCGATCAGGCCGAGTGCTTTAGGCCAAGTGAGGAAAGGCTCTGGGGCGATGGAGTTGTAAGACTGCGGAGCTGCGGAGTCGGTGAGCACTGGAGTTGCGGAATGCGAGAGTGGGCAGTTATTGAGATGTGGGATAATAGAGCCACGTGGAGCTCCATAGTAGCTAGACAGAGAGATAGCTGAGTTGCGAGGGAGCCAAGTGCGTTGCAGTAGAACTACAAAGAAAGTAAGCTGAAGGGCTGCAGAGCAGCAGGGCTGCAGAGTTGCGCGAAAGACAAACTGCGGGGTAGTAGAACTGTGGGGCAACCTGGTGCGGATTTGCCAATGCGCAAAGCTGCTGTGATGGAAATTCTTGCGATGCAGTAGAGTTGCGGGGCAGCCAAATGCAGAGCAGCAGAACTGCAGGGCTACGGTGCAGCTAAATTGCTGGGTAGGAAATGCAGTGCAATAAGGCGGCCGAGCTATAGAGCAGCAGGGTCACGGGGCTGCGTGGAGGCTGAACTGCGGGGCTGGGGCTGGACAGCTATGGGGAAGTCGGGTGTGGAGCTTGCCAGAATGCAAAGTTGCGGTACTGTGGAGCTGCAGGGAATAGAATGCCGGGCAGCATGGCTGTGGAGCGGTAGTGCTGCCGAGATACAAAGCTGCTGTGTTGTGGAGCTGCGAGACAGAGAATTTTGGACAACAGGGCTGCGGAGCAATAATTCAGCTGAGATGCTTAGCTGATGTGCTGAGGAGCCGCCCCACAGAGAATGCCGGGCAGCAGGGCTGTGGAGCGATAGTGCCACCGAGATGTGAAGCTGCTGTGCTGCGGAGCTGCGGGGAAGAGAATGCCGGGCAGCAGGGCTACAGAGTGATAGTGTTACCGAGATGCAAGGCTATTGTCCTATGGAGCTGCGGAACAGAGGATGCCGGGCAGCAGGGTCACGGACCTATGTAGTTGCAGTAGCAAGCATGCTGTTGCAAGTGTGCATTGCACCGCACCACTGAAGGACCTGGATCAAAGGAGAGGAGGGTGTTGTCCCTCCCGCTCTGATACGAATAGGAAGCATTGATAGTGAGCTTAGGCCACCTAGCAAGCATGGAAACACCATGGATCCATGGCGACGTGGATAGCAGAGGGTAAGAAACCCTTATCCGAAATGTGCGATGGTCAACAACAACTCGGTGAGTCACAGGCTGGCAAGGTCATACAAACCGGTTGACCAGGCCACCCACACAAGTGGCTCAAAGTGGGGCCCGGACGCCACCCCGGGGTCGAAACAATCCGGTCGACAAAATGCCGTCGTGGTTATCTCATACTCCGATGTAACCAAGAGTATGGCCCCGTAGGATCAGCAACCCGGTGTACGACACAACCACTCCTAGCTAGGCATGCATATCATCACTGAGAATAACACCACAAGTGAGATTTCTTGTACCGGCACAATTTGTTGCTCGATTGGACTAACATTGCAGTTTATGTCAGCATTAATAGAAGAAAGCAAAACCTACCTCTGATCAAGCAACCCACTACGCAACAAAAGTTATGGGAAGCAGTAGAGGTGGAGTCAACACAGGAAGTTGTGGAAGTCATAAAATACCAACCGATGTCTCTCGACATGGCCAAGAAAAACCTGTAACACGGAGCCCAAGAGTGGTTGGTCCACGTGGAAGCAAGGGAAACAGAAGAAATCACAACTACTGAAGTGACACAAAAAACTCCGCAACTGAAAAGCTCGTAGCCATACCAAAGGAGTTTGTAGAGCTCATTGAGGAGTTTGAAGGGGGTTTCCCTGACAAAATATCCTGAGAGCTACCCCCACGATGGTGCATCGACCATCAGATAGACCTGAATCCGTGCAACAGACCGACGGTGAAAGGGACTTATCAGATGAATGACCACGAGCTGACAGATCTCAAGAAACAGCTAGACGAGATGCTCGGTCAAGGGTTCATCGCACCCTCCAAGTCGCTTGTGCAACACCTATTCTTTTCATGAAAAGGAAAACAGGAGAGATATAGATGTGTGTAGACTACCGAGCATTGAACAACATCATCATCAAGGACCGCTACCCACTCTTGCGAGCAGACAAACTTTTTGATCAACTCCGCAGGGCCCAGATATTAAGCAAAATCGACCTACGAAGCGACTATCATCAGATCCATGTATCTGATAAGGATGTCGAGGAGCACATCATTCTACACCAGATACAGGCACTTTGAGTTCACGATCATGCTCTTCAAAACGTAGACAGAGTGTAAATTTGGTGAGGTGATGAGGAGATCTTCCACATAGACCAGGACGGCAGCAAACTGTGTTGCAAAGTCACTGACAAAGAAAGCAGGGCCAAGTGGACTGCTACGATAGCAACCTCATTCAAGACTGGCAGAAATCTCCAGGTTCCAGCATTGTGGAGATTGCTTAAACCAGTATAATTCCTTGAAAAGGTGCCAGACGCGGCCAGCACCATGGTCAAATCCAGGTGGCTAAGCAAGGTAGATCTCCTCATTGAGACGTCCATGCAAGAATGCATTGTTGACATCCATTTGGTGCAGTTTGACCACGAGCGCATGTGGATGCATTTCTATCAGCGTGTAGCTCTCCTATGTCAGAAAAGTGAGTGACAATCACAGCATAATGAAACCAGCACTCTTGCTCTCAGGCACATCAGAACATGATGGAGGTGGCGACAATCTTGCACCCGGCAGAGACGCCTGGAATGCACGATTCACCACGTGTGTGCCTTGAGCTTCACAGCAGTTTTAGTCACCTGCAGTGATGGTGTGTGTGTGTGTGTGTGTGTGTGTGTGTGTGTGTGTGTGTATGGGGGTGGGTGGATTCAAGAGGTCACTTGCGTGTCTTATATCCATAACCAAAACCACTTGACCAGATACTTGGTCAGTTTTCCATGGCGTCAACATCCATGGGTATCTTTATTCACGTACTCCGTATTGCTGTCCACTTGCACAGGTGGTGGTGGTGTGATATCTCAATCGGGGAAGTCTGTGCTGGAATCTCGGTAGTGCTTGAGCTTGCTGATGTAGAATACAGGGTCGATNGGGGGGGTGGATTCAAGAGATCACTTGCGTGTCTTACATCCATAACCAAAACCACTTGACCAGATACTTGGTCAGTTTTCCATGGCGTCAACATCCGTGGATATCTTTGTTCACGTACTCCGTATTGCTGTCCACTTGCACAGGTGGTGGTGGTGCGATATCTCAATTGGGGAAGTCTGTGCTGGAATCTCGGTAGTGCTTGAGCTTGCTGATGTAGAATACAGGGTGGATCGCCATGCTGTCAAGCAAGCAAAGGCATGCGACAACAGGGATTTGCATTTGCTCACTCTCAAACGGTCTCAACCATTAGGGTTTGAGCTTCGCAAGGTCCTAGCCTTGTTGTTTTATGTTTACTAACCTGAGGAGGACGTGATCGCAAGCGTTGAGCAAGTACTTGGTGTGATCAATTGGCAGCTCACTTCATACCTTATTGGGTCTTCGTGATGGTCTATGGAATTGCCTCTGAATGCCTGATAAATCCATACAGTGGATATCGACCGCGATAATTCTTCTCGAACTCTGTAACCATGCCGGTGTGGTGAGGAGATTGCCATAAACCACTTGGAACGGAATTTACCCATTGTAGCACATTTAGCAGAGTTCTATGCAAGTTCGGCGGTCGGCAGTTTGGCTGTCCAATCGGTGCCGTGCGGCTTGCATGAAATGTGGAGAGGTTGTTCGAGCGTTTGATTGGTCTGCTCTGTTTGCCTGTCGGTTTGAGGATGGAACATCGTCGACAGCTTGATCGGGCTTCCATAACACGTCCTCCATTCGCACCAAGAACTGCTAGTGAAGTGACCTTCCGTGTCATAGATGATGGTTCATGGTATGCCATGTAGCTGGACGATTTGGTTTAGAGACAACCCTGTCCCTTCTACAGTGATGGTGGTCATCGTTGCAATGGAGTTGGACATATTAGAAAACCTGTCCACCACGATGAGGATGGCGTCATACCCCTTGAGAGTGGCAAGCACACCCGTTACGAAATCCATGCTGATGTCAGCCCACGGTTCCGTCGGAACATATAGTAATTGGAGTAGACGAGGTGGCATTATGGAGCAAGAATTATGTCTTTGACAGGTTTCACACGATTTTCAGAAAGCTGTGGTCGGTCTGCATCTTCTCTCACTATAAGTACTTCACCAGCTTCTTCACCGTCTTGTCCTTGCTAATGTATCCAGCTGGACCGCTGTTGTGGCATTCCTTGAGTAGCATTCTTTCTTAGCTCCTCGTTTGGCGGAACAAGGACTTGGTGAGTGGATTGCTTTCGAAAGTAGGGATCATTGAACCAAAGCTTGTTTTTCTTGTGCCCGCCGGACTCCTTTGCCAACATCCTTGCAAGAGAAAACTGTAGGCCATCAAATCAGGTTGCCAACTTGAAGAATTTGACGGATTGTTTTTTCCAGGTCGGTTTTCGATGTTGCAGTCGAAATTGGATTCAAGGAACACCATCCATCGAGTTTGTTGACGGTTCAGATTTAGCTGATTGTTAAGTTGTTGCAGGGCATGGTGATTGGTGTAGATGATGTAACGCCGGCATTCCAGGTAGCAGTGCCATGTCTTGAATGCATGTACAACAGCAGGCATGTCCTTCACGTGCACCGCATGGTTGAGTTCCGGGCTGTGCAGTTTTCTCAACATGTAAGTGACCTGTTGTTCTCCATTGGGGTTCTCTCCGAGGAGAATGGCTCCAATAACTTGATCAGACGTGTGGGTGGCCATGTTGTTGTCCACCATTGAATCTGCCAATTATAAGGCTGGCGCCGAGGTCAGAGCGTTTTTCAAAGAGAAACACTCTGACCTTGTTGAACACTTCTTGTTTGCTGCCCCCAATTCCTTTCAATGGTTTTGTGAGTGAGATTAGAGAGAGGCGCTGACACAAGTGCATTGTCCTTTACGTATCGACGGCAATAGTTGTAACAGTCCAGAAATACTTGAACATTCCAAAAGTTTGTGGATGCCAGCAAATCACCGACCATCTCAACCTTTTTTTGGGTCAGAAGTGATCTGCCCGCTACCAATGATGTGGCCCAGAAACTCAATGAAACAGCGACCAAAGTCACACTTAGAGAGTTTTTGAAAAACATTCTCTCTTTCTAAAAGCTTGAGAACTTTTTGCAGATATCGATTGTGCTCCTCCGGGGTGCGGCTGTACATCAGGATGACACGAGGTACACGACAACAAAGTCATTGAGGTACGGGCGGAAAGTGTTGTTCATTTCCGCCATGAATGTTACGTGGGCATTTATGAGTCCAACTGGCATGAGTGTGAACTCAAAGTGCCCGTATCTGAAAAGGAATGTTGTCCTCTTTGCTTCCTTGTAAGATATGCGGATTTGATGATAGCCCTTTCGTAGGTTGATTTTGCTAAAAAAATTGGCGCCCGTAGAGTTGGTCAAAAAAATTGTCTGCTAACAGAAGAGGGTAGCAATTCTGCATGGTGATGTCGTTCAACGTTCTGTAGTCCACGCACATCGGCATCTCCCTGTTTTTTTTTCCACAAAAAGTAGACGTACCACGTAGGGTGACATGAAGGCCTAATGAACCCCTGACCGAGTATCTCGTCCAGCTGCTTCTTGAGTTTTGTCAGCTTTTGATCGCTCATTCGATATGTCCCCGTCACTTTCGGTCTGCTCCCTGGCTTCAGGTCTCCTTGATGATCAATGTTTCTCTGTATAGGTAGTTGTCATGGTAGTTTGTCAAGAAAACCCCTTCAAACTCCTTGATGAGTGTTACAAAATCCTGTGGTAGTGCTGCGAACTTCTAAGGTGTCAATGCCAATGTTTTTGCCTCGGTAGCTCCGATCGCTCCTGCCTCCCTTGCCTTCACGTGGAATAGACACACTTGAGCTCCGTGATTCAGGTATCTCTTGGCCACGTTAAGAGATATCGTTTGGCTTTTTGTGGCTGCCGCAACCTCCTCTATTGCTTCCAGCTTTGCTGCTTTTCGTAACCGCTTTTGCATCGTGGGTTGCTCAACCAAGGCAGATGTCAATTTCTGCCAGCGATGCTGACTTAGACTGATCCGCTGCTCCAGTCCACATGCCGATTATACTGGTACAAGGAATTTGGCTTGAGGATGATTTTGTGGTCGCTCATTAAGGATGTTATGTAGACCGTTACTTTGTGTAGATCTCTGATTTGTAGTCAGAGAGGCTAATGAAGTCGACGGATCTCTAGTCGCCTGTCGACAGTTTTTCCTGCAAACATCCCTGGTACGCTCTCCAAAACCATCTTACAACCCCTTTTTTTGCTAACAAAGCTGTGAGAAGCTCCTCCATCCAGTAGTTCTGGTAACATTCTCCAAATTGTAAAACCCCTCGGTTGTACCCGTAGTAGTATCGTCGGTTGGTATTCCTTTCATCCCTAGTCCAACTTTTCGATCTCAGGAACCCTCCTGTGAGCAGATGTAACCTGCTTAGATGGACAATCGGTCGGTGCAAAATCTTCCATCTGGACAGGAGCCTTGCCATCTACTTCTACCCTTGTCAGTTTTCTGACTCCACATTTTTTTTCTCTGCGACTCCCCCCCCCCCCCCCCCCCCCCCCCCCCCTTTTTGATGTGCTAGTTCCATTTCCGATAGTCGCGCGAGATCTGACCCGGCTTCCCCCAAGTCTGGTAGAGTCGTTTATTGTGTTGAGTGACAACGCCACGCTCCATCGGAGACGATGTTTTCATCACCTGCAACGTTTCTCCAACATGATAAGAATTGTGACTTTGGGGTCGTCAATAGCTAAATTCCTACAACTGAGCTTTGTAGTCAGCACTGTTGATGTGATCAGCTACTGCGATCATTCACGGAAGTTCGTATTGGATGCAAAAGATAGCGATTGCTCACCAGATATATTTCTTGAGGCCGTTATTGTAGTAGAAATACATTTTGTCAGGGAAGAGGTCACTCCTAGTGATGATTTTTTTGAAACGCCGCGTATAATCCACCATGATGGACTGCTTACGTAGGTGGTGAGGCCTATATCATGTGTCATACTTCTCGTTCAGCTTTCCGAAGGAGGCACCGGTCGATAGACTCAAATCAATATAGATCTGTATCAGAAGTTATCAGGACTTGAGAACCTCAACACCCATATGCTCCAAAGACTCAACGCGACAATGGAGGAGCTTCAGAATTCCCATGCGCACAAAGCACTTTTCACCAAGAGAAATCTTCAACACTCAAGTAAATCCAGATTCGACTGGCACTTCTTGAGCCGTTTGATCCTGTGAACTCTGACCGACGGATAGGATGTGACTGAAAGGTTTGGATGTGTACTTCACCACTGCTGGGATCAACAATGAAATAAGAATAACGGCCTCAAGACCGGTGCCTCCCATCGTGCCAGGTGTCGACCTGACGTGAAGCGCTGGAGGCGAAAGATTCAACGGGCCCAAGAGGTCCATCACCGGATTGGCCGTTGGGTTTGTCCGTTTTGTGCCATTCACCATGAAGGTTTGTGCTGCTGTGTTGTTCACTTGGGGAGCGTCGGTGTTTGCGTGTTGCTTATCCACCATTGCCGGAGGATTCACCTGTGACTGCTGCTCGTCCCCCATTTTGCTCGCTCTATCCACCGTTGTCGTTGTAAGGTCTGTGATTATCTGAACAGTGGTGATGCGTGGAAAACTTGTGCAAGGCTCATGCCAAGTAATTAATGCATCAGTTGTTCCTCCAGCGCCACTGCACTCTGATACCAAGTGTTACACCAAGCGGAACATAGGTGGTTCACACGGATGAAGTGCGGGAAAAAAAGACAATTATAGAATGGGGACAGATCTATAGTTTGCATTAATCAGTATGAATGTTTTGATGATAAGTGTCGAGTAATTCGAGCACATACATAAAATATCGAGAATGATAATGAGGCATATGTTGGGTTCTTGATGCTTGAGCTGAGCGACGTGTTCGAGGTTTTGCCGTGAGTGGCTGCTTTGAGAAGCTTCTGATAAGTTCAGAGGGCTTCGAGAACATTGAGGACTGGTTTCATAAAGATCCAGCTCCATCGAGAAGCTGACCAAATAATATCAAAACATCAATGTGCTTTGCAACACTTCGGACGACTATTGTGCAAAGTGGTCGAGGTTGTCGGAACTGTTTGGAACGGAACACCGGAGGTCGGGGTATGTGGCCAAAATAGCCTCGGCCGATCGGCGTAAAGATCTGAGGTCGTCGTGTGGTAGGCCATGAATTCAAGTACGGGAATGTCCACTCACGGAGTTCAATGACTTGTGTGCGTTAGGGACGTAACAACCGCCTCATCATTGTGATTGTTTCATCATGATTTCTCACAATTACTCAATGATGAAACTATCCAGAGTTCATGTTCTAACCCCACTACGGATATGGAGTCATGCTCCCTGTTTTCGTTCATCCCCGATGCTGTGGCATGTCCTCAGAAAGTAGAAACCGTGATTATCAAAGTGTTATCTTCTCGGATGATTGTTGGTGACCTGTTTATAGTGGAGGGCACCTGGAAAAGCCATGAATTTCATGGAATAAGACTGAGGCAAACACTGACGAACAAGGTAATTGTGATGATAAAGACTATCCATGGGAATGCATTTCACAGTGATCGTCCGTTCATTGTCAAAAATCATATTTGACAAACCAAAATCAACAGAGGGTGCACGAATGATAACTCGTGATTTGACCATAGAGGCTCTTGAAATTTGAAGGATAGTCTTCTGCATGATTCCGCTCCAGTTGCCAATCATAACTTCCTCTTGGTCGGGGCTTTCTTTTTTCAGATATCACATCGGTATGAAGTCGGATGGAAAGATCTCATACCCTAGTGAGCCACTCATAGTTTTCTGACAATTTTATGTTTTCTTGTGTTGGCCTTTTGATTGGCATATATGATAGAAAATCACGTGAATAGCATTCGTTCACATAGACACGTTTTGAACTCGGCATAAAGTGGACATGAGAATGCCTCTTTGACATCGCTTGAACGTGCGCTGTCAAAACAAGCACCTACCTTCATCATGATTTTTGCTCGTCAGCCTGAGTAGGTGTGTTGCGCTTTCATTGTAGCTCAGGAATGTTTGTCCACGATTTAAATGCAACATCGAATCATGACTTCTCCAGTCACTTTGTTTGTGCACTACGTCTTTTTGACCAATGTATTTGCGCTGAACAAAACATTGTGAAATGCGTCCTATGTTTTGAGCTTCAGAAAAAGGGCATTATTGACACGGTGATATACTCGTTCTCAAACTGTTGTTTCCATTCGCTAGTTTATAGTGTTTTCAGTGTTCCTTTCTCCTGGAATTGACAATGTATTGCATTCCAGTCTGGCACTTGCCTCGCTGGCCACTGCCATTCAACGTGGACCAATCCTATCCTTGCCACATGATAGGGTTGACGTGGACTCATCGTTTCACGTGTGTTCAAATTAAGAAACTACTATGAAGCTTCCTAGCATACCATTGAGTCTTCTCATGCAATAACAAGCAAACAGGTGTAGGAAACAACAAGGTCTAGGCTAAGGAGATGCGTAAAGTCTCATAAGCTCTGATAGATTTGTGATGTAGAGAGAAATGATGGCTAACAAGCACACAACATGAACACCTATTGTGACAAAGAGGTTGTTGACACACGCAACAATGACAATTTGTCTTAAAACCCGTACAAACCATTTTTTTGGTGCACAATCATCCAAACAGAACACCTTCTGAACCTTGAGATGCAAAATCTTGAGCCGCACAATACTACTAATCACACGTACAAGTTTGACATTGATCGGTGGACGCACAATGCAAAATGTGTAAATTGGGCTCATGAGCCAATCCACTAAGAAAAATCTAGCGACCGTAGAAAAACTGCAAAGCACCCAGGCAAGTACCAGGGATGGTGTGGCCACTGTAAGGAAGCTGCTGGGGGTAAAGCCACCACTCTTCGGTGTTGCGGCACCAGCTAAGTCCACATGAAGGATCTGCTTGAGCACCGACACGGCCGAGTGGTTAATATGAGTTATACAAACAGATGGGAACACCTCACATCATAACACTCCCCTATGACATGATGATACACATATCCATACATGTGCAAAACTGACACAAGTGTGCAACATAATGCTCAGCTGCCCATACTCAAACACACCACACTTAGCCACCCCCAGGCAAGGGACAAAGACAAAAGGAACAAATGGCCACTATGAACGTTTTGTGTGCCATTGCGTTGGTTAAGTAGTCAGCCCACTGCATGTGTGTGTCGACCTACATGACGGGGATCATTTATCGCTCAACAAGATCAAGCACGAAGTGATGCAGAACAGAAATGTGCTTTATTCCAACATGAAACACACTAGAGTTCTCTGATATGACAGAAGCACTCTAGTTGTCAGAGCGCAAAACATTGCAAGGCACAGACTGACACAACTTACCGAGTAGACACTACAGACACACCACCTCAGAAGCCCCATTCCCCAGCGTAACATACCCAGCCTCTGATGAGTTACATGCAATGGAGCCCTTCTTGTGGCTGTGCCGTGATGCATTGGTCCCACAAGATAAGAGCACATAGCCTGTAAGACTGCACCGGTTAGGGCTCCACACCCAGTCATTGCCTTTGTAGCCATCAACTACCACCAAACACTGCCGTTGAAAATAGAGTCTGTGGTATGGTGCAAAAACCACGTACCACACCACTTGCACAGCCCCGTGAAGGGATCTAGTCCAAGGACATGGGAGGAACTTTGCAAGGATGTTGACGGCGTTGGAGATGTTGGGTCATGTGATCGTGGCCAAGCACATGAAAGAACCAATGTGGCAAAAGTATAGGGTCACGTCCACTGTCTCCCAGAGCTATGCTACCTCATCCACCTTTACAGCATCTTGTCCATCTGGTATATGGAGACGGAGATTGTGGGAAGTGGACCAAGGAGGTCAGCGAACCCCTCACCCACAACGCGGAAATAGTATGACTGATGCAATAATAGTGTTTGTCACTGAAGGTCACATGCGATTTCCATCCCGAGAAACATAATTGCATGATCAAGATTCTTCATTTCATAGCCAGCCTGAAGAACCACCTTGGCCTCCTTCACGGCCTCCATCAAAGGAGACCCGATCAAGAGGCCATCCATGTAGACCAGGATGGTGGTGAAGCTCTTAGCTATATGTCCAAAAAAGAGGGACGAGTCGGCGTCACTCTGCATGTAGCCGGCATGTGTCAGTTTTTCAATGATATCCTTGTTCAAACACCGTGGTAAATACTTCAGGGCATATAAGGCCTTGGAAAATTGCCGGACCTTGTCATGGACCTCAAACCTTGGTAGCAGCACCACGTATCTACTGTCCCATTCTCAGGTTCACCCAGAAAGGGATGGAAATCCACCATAATCTCCCTTGACATGGCATACAGAAGAACATGTATCACTCATGTTGCTATCTGGATGTGGTCAGCATCGCTAGTCTTGCACTGGCTGTGGTAGTAGGACCATACACCCTCAGAGTCTTCCCACACATGAAACAGGGACTCCAGCAGTCAAAGTCCTCGTTGCTAATGTAGCAAGGTGGAATTATGTCAAAGTACTTTGGTCATCGCTCTATGAGGAGGACAGCCTGAGGTTTGGGAGAAGGCTGACGCGGTACACGGAGAAAACCGGTGAGAGAATCACCACCAGAAGCGAACACTATTAGATGACATGGCTGATCCTGACTGCGAGAAGGTGGAGGAGTGGGAGGCTGTGATGCCATATGCAGATCACGAACTTCCCCCTCAAGGACATGGACTTCGTTCACACGTGTGTCATCCTCTATCTCCTCCTCATCCCAAGTGTCAACAAATGATGGAGGGTGTTGAGGCCGCAGTCCTATGTAGGACGTGGACTTCCGGGAAAATGATATAGATCCAACAGGTCCTCTTGGTGTCTGTTTTGTGGCCCTAAAATTCCCCCTTGGTATCTCTCAGATCTCCTACAATGCGTTGGTCTGATACTACTACGTGCACTGTACCTCATCCTACGTAGGAAAAATCTCATCGACTGTGAGTGACTGCAACCACAGACTTATGACGCCCTAGGATGTGGAAGAAGAGGGTTCTATCAACCCCTTGTCTTTGTTACAAACCGACTCCATAGGTGTGGCTTAGTATGGGTCGGAACATGAAAATGGTCCAACTGAGAAAACAACATTGATTCTTGAGGATGTTAACTGCTGGCAAGAGTTGATGACTCGTTTGGTGATGGCGTCATCACCCAAAATGATGACGTTAGCCCAAAGGTTGTCCAAATCAAGCAAAGTTTGGAGAGATGATACGGCAAAGGATGCTGAAAGCAATGGTGGTGATTTTGTACCCAAACAAAAAAACCTTTAAAAGGTGATAAACGTCACACTTTTGGTTCCTGTCCAAAATCCAGAGAAATTCTAGACCTGAAAGCGTGTTTTTCTTTTCTTGTATCCTGCAAGGCACAAAATGAAGCACAAGTGGTGCAATTGACAGGTTATCATTACGGCTAATGAGCCCTTATACGCCTAAAGCAGTGATCATATGGGGACATGCTCTCATACGTCCGGGGGGTAGTAGGTGCAACCTGAAGAAGGCTTCAAGAAGCTTCACGGACCGGTTAGGAGCATCATGTGCCTCAACTTTTGCTGGAGAGGGTTGACCAACCCTTTGCTGTACCCATGGTGGTGGCATGGTGATGCAGATGCAGCTATCATTGCAAGGGTGTCTCCGCGGGTCACCATGGCTTGGTGGGTCCTCCTGAGATCGTGGTTGGAGCTGTTACATCTGCTGCCACTTCTGCGTCTCTACTGCATAGCTCCACAAGGGATGCCTCACTGTTCTGATATCATGATAAACTACTAGGATGCTTCCTAGCCTTGCTGCTACCAATGTGGCGACACTTTCCATTCAAGTGGCACACTGGCTAGCAAGCAGGTACAAGAAACAACAAGGGTTGGACTAGGGAGACACCCATAGTCTCATAAGCTACTGTAGCATAGCAATGCGGAGAGATAAGAGAACTAACAAGTGCACAACATACATACCTGCCGCAGTGCATGGGGGGTGACACACCCGGTATTGTCGGCTTGTCCAAAAACCGGACCAAATCCACCATTTTGGCAATAAGTTTACCCACAAGCATCCAACCGCAATATTGCTTAAACCTAAAGATGTAGACACTTGAGCCAGATGAAATAAATGGTCACACGTATAAGTATGATATCAAATATTGGACAAAATATGCAAATTGTACCCAAGATCCAGTCCACCAAGAAAACTCTAGCACCCTAACAAGTACCCAGGACTCCGTGGCAGCTGTCTGGCAGCTCTTGGTGCGTGAAGCCACCACCTTTTGGTGCTCTGGCGCAAGCTGGATCCACATCAAGGATCTGCACGAGCATGGACGCAGCCAAGTGGTTAGAGTAATTTGTGAAAACAGATGGGGAAGCCTCACATCACAACAATGGAAGTATGTGCGGAACTTTGGACAAGCCTATCCAGACAGTGGTTACCAGAGTTATTGGGAAAAGGCGAGGTTGTTGGAAACCGGGATGCGGTTCCAACGTGGCCCGACGGGTCTTCCGTGCTCACGGCTATGTTTTGTGCGGGTGGTTATGAGTCTAAGCGTGAGCTTTCTGGTCGCCTCACGATGTGTTTCTGGCAGTTGAAGACAAATGCGAGACAATCACTTTTGCGAAGGGCAGAACGCGATTTTGCATTAGTTTTCTAACATGGATATGATCTGAACATTTGTAGGGCTAGTCATGAGCTCTCCAATGCACAAAACTGTGTGCAATTCGGATCACCGTAGCTCCGGCTACGTCATCTGAAGCGCAGCACCCCAAATCAGCCGCTCAATCGGCGGCGCGAACCACGTCGCCCGCCGAGGCGCCCTCACACATCAAGGACCCATCAAAACGTCATTCCGGAGGCGCAGATGTCCCTACGCGTAGTGCCGGCGCCCCTTGCACCCTTATGGTCTGTTTTGATGAGTTCATCATCGAGTTCGGTGATGGGGATTGATGTGGGTCGAAACAGGTTCGCGGACCTCCAGTCGGAATTTTGACAAAGTCCCCGAGTAACAAACTGTACTGATGAGTTTCGGACTCCGAGCCAGGATTTTGGCTAAGTCCCTCAGTAACAAACTGCACTCCTGAAATCCGGCGGATCATCCACTGGACGCCTCGGCAGATGTTCCGGAGCAAAATCCCCAGATGGCATTTTGTTACTCGTTTCGGTCAATTATTCACCGGAAGTCGAACCGCGGCCGGCTCCCAGAACCACCGCGCACACCCCAACTTTGGAAGTCCATATCCCCCTCGTTACTAGTCCGATTCCAGTGAAACAACTTCCACCGGATTCAACAACTTGTCAACTTTCAGGCGCAATCCTCCATTTTAGGATCCAAGCAACTGTCAAGTCGCCAGATTCGTCGACGAGGAATTTCCTCTCTCTGGCGGCTCGTCGGCGCCTCCCAGCGCCGCACTTGGGCATGCAGAGGGGCAATCTTCAACAGAGGTTGCCATGAGAGTTTGCAATGTGGGGAACGAGAGCAGAGAGTGAGGAATACAAACCAAGAGAGGGGAGTGGTATTGGTTGCCACGGCAAACATTGATGCATAAACGTAGTTGAGCTACGCCAATGTGGTGGCCACCAGATGGTTAAGGTGCTAGTGTAGATGCACCTATGCTAGTGTGGGACACTGAAGTAGACTGCTGCTATCAATGTGAGAGTGAGAGCGTGTGCAGTACCTTGGACAGGTCAAGACAGTATGGACCACGGCTACTGCGAATAAACATGATTGGCATGCAATCACACTCTAGGCGATAATCGCCTCAAGATTCTGTTGAGGGGGGCCTGATAGAGGAGAGATAGTATGCCAATCCATGAGTGGACAACGACGGTGGTCACTGCATACGGCGCTGCTGCAGGCAAGCGACGGGGCTGTGGTAATGTGATGATTCTTTGATTGAGGCCCAGGATCATAGAATGCGGATAGATCATCCCTCCTTGCTGTTGTACCAGTTGTTACTTGTAAGGGTGCAAGTTAATGAGACCACGAGTAGGAAAGAGTATGAAGAGATCCCCACGATGAGAGCACCATGGAAAAGGCTAGTGGAACTGAGAAAAAAAATCACAGACATATGATACAATGAGCCTATGAGAGTGAGACAAAAGCACGCCGGTGAGCGAATACCCTGCTCGTGTATCACGCATGGCGAGGTCATACCGCCACTCTTCCATTGAGCCCGACCACTCAGCAAAAATGGATGGCGGCTACTCACCAATGCACAGAACAAATCTGGCATGGCGGTCCCCTAAGGATCAGCACTCCGGGTCTCTATTGCAACTCCCTCGGAGTTTACATGAATGTTTGAAGATAGACCAAGTCATTCTGAAGTGTCCAAGATCATGCCTCCACCACAAGCAAAACCGATAAGTCAAGAGCAAAAGGAGCAAGATGCCAGCTGGTCATCAGCCACATCAATGGAGTTCATAGCTTCTCCTAGAGCTGTACGCGATATGAGTGGTGCCTCCATCTTGTGTGACAAAACTTCGGCAGCATCCAGTGTACTGAGCCTTCTGTACATGTGTGTGTAGGTAGTAGAAATGGTTCAGGGAACCTACTCGAGGAAGAGAGGGAGCAAGGGGGAGAGAGGGAGATGCAATGGTTGTATTGTAACCTCACATAGAACATAAGAACAGATAGTATGCAGTTGGGTAGAGCAAGGACTTGGACCGGTGAGCGAGCCACACCTCACACATCACACACAAGGTTGGTTGCTGCCACCCCTGGGATCCAGCCAGATCTCATTGGAACAAATCCGAGAGCAGCTGCTGCCAAATGCACTCTGAAACTCCTCAATATGAGGGAGTATCCAAGGGCTGTACCAAGTTGCATAACACCAACACCATCCAAGGAATTGGTGGCAAGGCCCAAGGCACACAGGACCAGGGTCACCCGACAAAAGGCCACTGTGGGAAGGAAGAGCACGAAGGCCACCCCCACGAGTGCAAAGCTAGGGGGAAGGGAGAAAAGGACCAGCACGATCTTTCAAAGGGGAGGCCACAGGAGAACGAGCAGCAGCAGGTGAGGAAGAGGAGGAATGATCAGAAGATGGAGAAGAATGAGAGGGTAGATCAGCATAGGAAGGCGTAGATGCAACAAGAGGTGGAGAAGACGCGACAGAGGAAACAAAGGCACCATCAAAGTCCTCGTCGGAGGGAATCAATGGTGATTTGCTAGGTGGTGCGTCACCATCAGAGCACCCAGCACCATAGACCCCAGTGCCCTGATCTGAAGAGGCAACAGGAATGACTGAAGGAGAGACACCCACCCTCCCAAACGAGAGAGTGGGATAAGAGTGTCAGCAGAGGCAAGACGTTGAAGATCACGTTTAAAAAACAGATTCAAAGGAATGGGCATCACATGACTCAAGAACACGACACCGTGAGGGATCCAAAAACCACCAGGTCTTGGACTGGAGGTAGACACCCAAAAAGGCAGAGACAACCCCGTCCGTACACTTTGCCATCACGGATGTCAGAAGGGAGCCAGACTGCAGCAACGCAACCTTATACACGGGTAAGGCGGAGATCAGGACGAGAACCAGTCCATCGTTAGTAGGAAGTAACATCACAAGGAAGAGGGCCATGAGGGACATGGTTCCACACCCAAGTCATGTAGGACATGTCCTCAAAGGCAAAGAGAGGGGGAGGAGCAGAATTAACAAATAGAGACCGGACACCATAAACAAGGGTACAATTCCACCATTCGAACACACCGTTCTGCTAGTGTGTATGGAGCTTGAGACTCCATATGCATTCCACGAGAGGTAACAAATCAATACATGGAAACAAGTATTCCTCCACAATGATCATAGAAAAATACGTGTAAGTGAAGCTGACAGGCATGTTTGACTTGAGGGAGCCATTCCTCAAGCACATTGGTGAGATCACTTTCTGATGAAGAGAAATATTCCAGCAAAATGTAATAAATCATCAGTCACGCGAAGAAGATAGCAGCCAATACCACCCCCAATTTCATGAGGTAGAAGAGCCATGACATAATCATGAACGGGCTTGAGGAGATGAGAGGTGAAGATGAAGAAGTAGAATGAGAAGCAACAGAGGAGGATACGCCAGTGAAGACAGCTACAACAGAGCGGAGCAGCTGCAAAGTGCCCCACTACTCTGTGAGCCAGGCAGCGGTAAACTCATACTGTGCACCAATGCCAGGAGGTGCATCAGGGAAGACTGTCTCAGATGCAAGTTCAAAATGAGGAACATGGAGAAAGAGACTAGAGAGCTTAGGGATAAGACCAATAATGATGGCCAAGTAGAGCATTACCTAGATCACGGAGGAGTCTGAGGTTGGTTGTCCAGTACTCATCGGCCCAGCATCTCATCAGCGTGCATGTGAAGCCAAGTGCACTCTGCGCAGCATGGCGGGTGACATTGTTGTGGATACAAATGAGGACGTACGTCCCCACAGGGTGTGCAGTGAGACCGCTGGCTGGATCAGCATCGTACTGGCCAACTTCTTCAGTGAGGTACACGTGCGGAATCAACAGGAAAGGAAGTGAAAGGATTAGCAGCACTAGGATTAGGAGAGAAGCAGTACTTCCAGGGCTGCTCCCCTTGTGCCTATGCAAAAAAGTGGACCTCCCAAGCGGATATGGTCAGCTTATTAGTGGAACATGGTGGAACAGTCTCAAAGTCACGCTGGCAAGGAGTGGACAAGAGAGCTCGAGAAATTGCAGCTGCAGCAGGAGATGGAGCTACAAATGCACTAGCAGTAGTGGCACCAGTGGAGGATGAGCCAACAGCACCCCCTGAGCGGACAGCGTTGGGGGTGCGATTGGTGCTTGCAATTCTAGCAACAGCAGCAGCGGCGGCTGGATCGCGTGCAGCAATGAGGCACTACCCGACAAGATCAGCCACTTGTTGAGCAAGCTCTGCCATTGAGATGTCAGCATCCCGCTGAAAACCCTCAGCAATTTCTAATGCCAGACGAGCCTGATGAAACTTATCCTGGAAATCTGCAATAGTTGCTTCGTGATCAGGCATGGTGAGAGAGGACAAGAGTAGAATGGAGACTCAAGAATTTTCCAGCAGATTTTCCTTATCCCAGTGGCTGTAGGAATGAGTAAAGCGGAAACGATTAGCAGACGATGATGTCACTTGAATCTGCAATGAAGCCCACAGAAGGAGGATAGCACTATGCAAGACCACCAGAGGGAAAGATGTAGTATCCTCTGGAGTACAAGGTAGTAGAAGAGAGAGTGGTGGTACAACAGCAGCGGCAAAGGCAGTGAGCACAGAGATCCAGGATGTGACTGATAGGCATAGAAGGCCGGTAAGAGCGGCTGTTGAGACAGCTGATGCTGCCTCACACGCTGCTACGAGGGTGTAGACATGACCATTGGTGGGAGAGGCTGGTGATACCGTGAAGATAATGTGTGAGAGAGAGCAGTAGCCCAAATGGACTGGACAGCAGATGAGGCTGATGTGGTTTTTGTGGTGGTGGCAGCAGCAACTGCTCCTCCTACTGTCATGATTTATGTGGCCACGTTCACAGAAGCTTCTGCAAGTGGCCCAAATGTAGATGCTGCCTGGGTGAAATCCTCCTTAAAACACCCACCAGTTGAGGCAGCGGGTGCATGTGAGGCTCTAGCTGTTGCCACGAACATGCCTGCTGCCGTTGCAGTTACATCAAGCACGGCAAAGGAAAGACTGACAGCCTCTGTAGTAGCTTGACCCTCGTTCAGAAGGGGGTTTGTAGGCCCCTGACTCTTAGACCCTGTTGCTTCTGCTATGTGGCTGTGACTATGGCTGGGACTCTGACTGTTGCGGCTATGAAAACTACTGCTACGACTGTGGCTATGACTGGGAGTGCAGTGAGGGCTATGTTGTACTTGTCCGACACATAAACGTGATTTCAGGACAGATATTCATGTTCCTTGTCACGTAGCTGTTTTACCTCTCACTGCATCATGTAAGACTCGTTGATGGTGGGCCCTTTTTTGTCTAAATGGGAATAAATTGGAGGTGACACGGGCAGTGACACCCGTGTGGCAGTGAAGGAGTGAGGACATTGCCACATAGCAGAGGTGTACAGAAGGGAGATGAGACTAGAGGAGCACGATCACCAGCCCGAGGAGAGAACCCCAAAACAATGTCATCGTGCTCATGTTGTGGCTATGAAGGCAGCAATGCAGCAATGGTGGCAGTGGTGACAGTGTTGAGGTAAATTAAAGCACGGCAACGACCAGTGCCATTGTTGTAAGGATGAAGGTAATGACGAGGTCCACACGATTGCCAAAGAGACGGTAGAGAGGGCAGATGAGCATAGCCACGCTCGCGATGACAGCCACCCGAAGAGATAGAGGTAGCAATGGCCGTTGTCGCTGCTATGAGAGCAGCGGCAAGGACAGATTTCACAATATGGCCGTTGCGATGGTGGAGAGAGGGCTGAGTGCATCTCCGCTTACGATGACAGCCACGGGAACAGTTAGTGGTGGCTGTGATTGTTGCCGCCACAATGAGAGCGTAGGAATTTTCCAGGTCCTGCTAAAAGAAAAGCAAAGGAGAGAGGTAATCAGCTGAGATGCCTCAAAACTGAGAAAAAGTGTGAGGTTGACTCGCGAGCTAGAGAGCCCACTTGAAGAGAATCACCCCCATCCCCTTCTTTGCTTTGCGTGGATTTCCCACGGGCTACATGATGGCGACGAGCATGGTGGAAGGGGCTTAGATGCCCAGTAGGTTTAGACGAGCCTCATTGCGTAGCAGAGCTGGGTTGGCTATGCGGTAGTGAGTCACAAGCTGCTCAGGTGGGGTGTGTATGTCACGGTGGGCAGTGACCGAGAGTGGCAACGAATGGGTCCTATGGATCGGATTTTCTCCAAGTCGTGACAGGGATGACAAGGAGTGAGAGACGAGCTCTTCCCTTGCACACGCTTCTGATACTATTAGGTAGTAGAAATGGTGTGAGGGAACCAACACGAGGGAAAGAGGGAGCGAGTGGGAGAGAGGGAGACGCCATGGTTTGTTGTAATGTCACCTACAACATGTAAACTTGGGTGAAGCGAGTATTCAGACATATAAGCAAGCCATACATCGGATGGGATCGAGCCTGACCTCGTCAGATTAAATCCAAGAGCGATTGCTGCTAGAAAATTCTGGCAGCATGATCCCAAGAGGATCAACACCTGACAACGAGTCAAGTAATCACAGAAACAACTAAGAATGCATAACAATCACATTGTCCTAAAGTTTATGTGGAAATGCTGCCATGTGAGCTTGTTACAACAATCAATGTATACGAGCTGATTCAACAAACTACTGGCTAGCCCATATGCACAAGCCCTATGTTATCTAATTGGCAAGAGACGGCAAGAACTCTGTAGAACTTGATGTAACTGCTTCGCTAGTGATGCCACTTTGAGCCTCGCCTTTCTGACTCTCTGGTGCTCACAGGAATTTTCTTGGTGGCCCGCTCTTGGGGTCGTTTTCTCTTGGGGTCATTTACCTTACACTTTCTCTTTCTTTAATTCATTTTTCTTTGAGCTTTTTCCTCATGCATCTGGTGCTTCTTTTGGATTTTCATTCAGAAAACTGAGCACCTAGTACGGTTCCTGGGTATGTTCTGCTACCTGTTTGCGAGCTGCTAGGTCTCTCCTAGGTCATTGGGTGATTTTTCACACTGGCTTGGTGGAAGCGGCATGGAGATGTATGCTCCAATTTGGAGTAGGTATCTTTCGCTTCGTTCATTATGTAACTCTAAATCTAACGTTTCTAAGCATTCCTTTGCCGTCTCTCCACCCTTTGAAGCAACTTCTATCACATTGTGTTCTGTGCAATGTACTCTCCCACAAAACATGTTATTTAGTTGGGTATTTCTCCATTCACTCATGATATTGGAGTAGTATAGAGGCTATGTGTGTGTACTCCACCATTTAGTATGCAACGGCAGCAACAGATACGTCTTGACTGAGCTGGAATGGGTTGGTTCGGGCGTACAAGTCTTAGCAACGTGAAGGTCTTGGGCTGAGGGTTCGCGTCATGCAGTCCTCCAGGAGAGCCAGACGCAGAATTCTGCCTAAAACTTATGGGCTGCTTCCCACATTGCGGCTACCATCTTGGTGGTGATGTCAATCACCGGCGGCTGTTCTAGGCCACGAAAACAGCAGGAGCTACACCCGGCTACCACAACATTAGCCACTATATGTGCCAGTAGTTGCTATAGCAAGAGTCGTCAAAGCTGAAGTAACTGCAACAGCAACAAGTGCAGCTGAGATCGTAATCTCTGCATACAGGAATAGTAGAAGCACCCAACCACAGTAGCCAGAGAAGCCTTAGCAATTGTGGGCAGCAGGAGCGTAGCGTGCATTATGGCATGCAGTAGCAGCAAGCGGCAACACACAGCACCAGCAGCCAGCATCAAGCAACAAATGCAGCACAAACAACATTTGCAGCTGCATGCAACTACAACAGCCTTTGCATCTGCGAGCAGCACCAGCAACCATCTCACAACTGTGTGCACTTGCAAGCAGCTACACCTACAGCAGCAGCTGAAGCGGCATGGCGTCACAGCAATAGCAACAGCAGCAACACATGTGAGCACATCGCAGCACACAGCAGCGCATAGTAGCAGCCAGTGTAGATTCTTGCAGCAACATCAAGAGCCTTCAAAGCTGCACGTAGCAGCAACAATAGCCTCTCAGCTACACGCAGTCATAATCGGCTAGATTCTTAGCTGCCGCTATGGTAGTAGCACGGTCGCAAAGGCATAGCAGCAGAAACAACAGTAGCAGTAGTAGCAGCAGTGGCCTAGCAAGAAGGAAGCTGCATCGCAGCTTCTACGTCACTTGGCTGATATGTTGAAAGGCGGGCCTTTCAGCTTGCAGCCCGCCAATTGCGTCACCCGTGGACCAATGAGCCTGAAGTTCAACGGCTAACAAAGGGCTCACTGTTGACCTGACAGCAGAAAGAGTGAGAGAGAAAAAAAGACACCACATGAATCTGGACCCCGTCTCCACCCTGCTGGATGTGTCGTGGACCCGTCCCGCCTCCACCCCAGGGTGGCTGAACTAATATTCATTCTTTTGTTTAATTCTTCTTTGTGTTTGTTCTGTTCATTCCTTCTATCTCCCTTTTTTCCTCTCTTCCATTATCCTGTCAAGATCTGAATGTTTGGGGACCTGTCTGAAAATTGGAAGGAGACCTCCTTATCTCCTCACGATCAAGACCCCGGTGCGTGTTTGTTCTGTATCATGGAAAACCATTCCCTCATCTGCCGTTGTCCAAGCTTGCACATGGCTATGGTGATGGTTCCACCGCTTGGGTGGCTCTGGGGCCGGCCCCACTCTTATCCCACCATTTGTGGACCGCCATCCGCCTGCTACACGTCGCTACAGTGGCTGCCCGTGTCAGCTCCACCTGTCATTCCGACACCTCCTCCGCCAGCTGTCTCAGGCTCCTACCTGCTGGCTACACAGTCTTCCTCTGCCTCTCATTCAACGCCTTCTTCGTTGTGACCACACGATGTCTCCTGTTGTGTGAGTTTGGCAGTGGGCTCCCTGGGTCACCGTTGTGTGTCGGATGAATCCCTTCAGGGAGCGTCATTGGGCAGTCCGGGTGTATGGGATGCGTGGATTGAGGATTCGTAGCATGTTATATGTCCCCAACTTTTGACCCATTTTCTGGTTCGTGCTCTGCCATTTGCTGCACTTCAGGTCACGTCACTTCAAGTCATGTCTTGTCCCCTGTTCATGTTTCTCAAGGTTTCTGGATCTCGATTCAGGAGCCACTCACCACATGACGTCATGGCATGTCACGTTCATATTGTTGGGGCCTTTTGGAGACGTCCGTTCTGTGTGCACTAATCTAGGACAGATGCAGCCTGTCCATGGTGTTGGTTTTTTGCGGTTCATTAATCCCTATGGTTAAGCGTTCTTGCCCAATGTGATGTCTGCGCCTGCGCTTGAGGTGAGCTTGCTGTCGGTCACCACCCTCAATGATCAGCTTATGGACTTTGTCACGTCTCATGGTGTTAGTACTATTTTGTTGCATTTGTCTGGGCATGCTGTGCTTCGTGGCCATTTATGTGACAAGTTATATCGTATACCTCTGTTTACAAGTAGCACGCCTGCCGCTACCATTGCTCACATCCACATTTTCCCTTCACTTTTGGCTCAGCATACTTGCTTGCTTCATCTTCGTCTCTGCTATGTGAGCATTGTCATTCATAGCTTGCTACGTCATCAGTCTGCCCCTGGTTTGGATGCCACCACTTCCCCCACTCCTCGCACCACTGTCTACATGGATTGTGTGCAAGGCCAAATACATCCTTCCCCCTTCTGTGTGTCCACGTCTTGCATCTCTGAGCCTCTCTCTCTTGCCCATGCTGATGTCAAGGGACCATTCCCAGTCAAGCTGCTTGGTGGTGGCCGTTATGTCCTTTGTCCATCTGATGGCCACTCACGCTTTTGTTGGACTTTTCCCCTCTGTCTAAAGAGTGTTGTCAGTCGCACAATTGAGTCTTGGCTTTTCCAGGCAGAGCATGCCTGTCAGCGTAAGTATTGTTCTGATCATGGTGGCGAGTTCATCAGATCCAACCTTCATTTTCTTATGTCAGCCGGTGTCCGGTTTGAGTCTTCACCCCTATGTTCCTTAGCAGAATGGCATTTCTCAATGCTTGAATTATACTCCTGTGGATGGGGTTTGCACTATGCTAGTCGAGTCTGGCTTGTCTGAAGCTTTCACTTATGAGGCCATGAAGTACATGACTTGGATGTGGAACTGGGTTCTTCATGGGCCATTTCTACACCACTTCACTCTGTATAAACGCTGGTACCATCTGCGCGCTCACTTGCTCCTTGCGTGGGTCTTGGAGAGCGTTGCCGGTGTCTGGCTCTCTGAGGATCAGCGCAATGGGAATTTCTCCCCTCACAGGCGTCGGTGTCCATTCCTCAGCGTCTCTCCGCAGTCCAAGGCATGGCGTTTTTGGGACCCAAAGCGTCATCGTCATTGAGTCACATGAGGCTCTCTTCTTCGAGAGCAAGTTCAGTCGTGATTCTTTCCATTGTACCCCCTCTCTTGGACTGGTTTCGCGTATTGAGGGTAATATCTGGGCGGGATGGCCCTCGGACGGCTCTCTGCACTCCCTTGTTCCTCCCATTTTGCATTCATCTTTACCAATGTCCGTTTTTTTTCCCACATTTGCATCGCTACCTGGAAGATCCTTACATGCACCAGCGTCACTACCCATGTCATCACCTAGTACCATATCTTTGTCATCGCCGGCATCATCTCCTACATCTTCTCCTACATCATCACCCGCGTCGTCTGGCACCTCGCCAATTCACTCCGATCCCATGCTGGTTCCTTCTACAGCAAAACCACTTGCTCCTCCGTCCTCATCTGTCCTTATCCCATACAGTGGGACTCCGGGTGTTTGCCTTTGTCCCTTGTATTCTTCCTCTCACCCTGTATCCTCTGCCGATCGTTTTATGTTCGTTCTTCCTTCTTTCCCAGCCTTGGCACCCACCACTAACCAGCTTGCTCCCGCCACTGGTCTAGATGCACTTGGTCTGGCAATGGTTGTCGTCCAACCCAACTCATGAATCGTCTTTTTCATGATAAAAAATGAGTTCTTCAATGCTGTCGCAGTCGTTGAGTCTGATCTTCCCATGCGTCACGCATGGGAAGATCAGACTACACTCACTACGCGTGGCAATGCGGTTCTCCCATCTGAACCGGACACCGTCCATCAGGCTCGCTCCGCTCCAAATGCGGCTCCCTCAGAGCGGGCTATACGTGAGGAGCATGATGGGATCACAGAGCATGGTATTTACAAGATGGTGGACCTCCCACCTAGCCACAAACCCATTGCCGCACGTTGAGTGTTTCGGCACAGGCGTTAGCCCAACGGCATGGTTGAGCACCATTAGGCTCACCTCACTGCCAGAGGCTTTTCTCAAGTGCCTGGCACAAACTTTGATGCCGCCTTTGCCCTTGTGGGCAAGTACACCACTACCATGGAACTCCAGAGCAAGGTGGCTCACAACGACGGGGGAGCTACATCACATCGACGTGAACAATGCATTCTTGTATGGTCGCCTCGACAAGGAGATCTACCTGGATCACCTAGTGAGCTTTGACAATAGTAGTGGCCGTGCCCAGCACCTTCACAAGCTCTTGTGTTTCTATTTACGTGCATACCGTCTCATTGTTCTGCGCTGTGACCTCTCAGCTGGTGTAGATGCTCATGCAGATGACTGACTTGGTGGACACTGACGACGGTGGGCGCTGAGCGATGGACTGGAGGTCACATTGTTCTAAGAGACGTGACTCCCATCTCCTTCCGTAGAGTCTCCCACTTGGTAGCAATGTGTGCCCAGCTCAATAGACAGCAGCAACCGGCGCTCATGCCACCGAAAGTCATGGACAACTGCTCTTCATAGCATACTGTGTGCCTAGGTCTAGGTAGCCATTACTCTCGTGTGTGATTTCTAGCTGATTCTGACTCCACATTGCGGTATGGTCCAGATTTCAGGAGAAAAAGACAATGTCCGGGTTTGGAGTTGTCGGTCATCTGGAAGAATTCACCAAGAAAACCGCACAGGCCAGCAAATAGTGCATGTTCTTGATCGGTCGGTAGACTGAGTAACAAGCCTCACAGACGTGAGGAACTAGGTTAGTTTGGGAGGGATCTCTCACCAAACCTTATTCTTGCTCAGTCATTACTCACTTCCAACTGCAATCCCTGGTAGTTACTTTTGAGTTTGAGTGTTCTCTCTCACAGCTGAGCAACCAGTGCTCCTCAGGTGCTAAGTCCAGGTGCAACAGGCCATACTTCAGTCCAAGCGCGTAAGGCGGTATAAAACATTCTTACCCAGAGTAGTGCATCATCATTTCAAGTTTGGTATCAGAGCCGTAGCATAGCGGATGCAGCACACTGAGCAGCAGCAGTAGTGTACATGTGTCATTCAACGTTGGCGGACCTCCATATGTGCCAGTGTAGGCAAAACTCTTCCGGATATTTCCCGGCAGACTTAGCCTCGCCTGGTGGCAGCTTCAAAACACTCCCAACGTGGGGGACATGCTGCCGTATGCTTCTTTCTGGCATTGACCCTATGGCGGTAGTAGCTTAGGCGGTCACGCAGCCAACACAAAGAGGCACAGTGCCGACATCCAACACAAAGAAGGGGAAGGCCAAGACCAAGCAGTCATCCAACAGCATCTCATCCCGTAGAAGCTCTCTCGTCTGCCACAGCTGTGGCCAGCAAAGTCATGGCTCGTACACATGGACACTATCCACTGATGAGTCTCATGTCGTCAACGCCATGCATCGCAAGCGTGAACGGAACCTTGGTATCATTGCAGCTTCTACCGCCTCTCTTGTTGGCGCTTGCTCCACTTTATTAGCAATGGTCTCCTCCACTCCCACTGTAGCAATTATGACTACATCTCCGACTTCTTTCATACCTTCGGTCGGACCTGTTTTTGCATGGACTCCGCATCCGGCGTGATCACCTCCGCCGTTGCAGCTCAGCTACACCTCAGCTCCTCCTTTCAACATGGCCACGGTGCACTACCTCCAAAGTCACAGTCCTTCTACTTGCGAGTGCCAACTGGAGCAGTTCATTGCGCACTACCTTGGCATCCCTCCTCATCAGCCCTAGGGAAGTACGAGTTGTATGTCTGCTTAGGAGGTTATAGACAGTTTTCAGACTGGGACTACTCTCCTCAATGATCCCCTTATGGATAGACGTTGTGTTCCTACAACCCTCTTGGATGATGTTGCCTGGCTTGATGATTTGCAGACACGCTTTGCCTTTCAATGTCATGCGTACCGCCCGTTACCCGCGTCATGTCAGGTCACTCAATGCAACGTTACCACATCTGTCCATGACCCGGATGGTACCTACATCATCGATTCCGACGCTGCGCATCATATGACCTCTTGTGGTCAGGCGTTTAGTGTGCCTGGCCCGGTTGGTGATATCCTGAGTGTTTGAACTGGGTCCTGTCAGCGATCTTGTTCGTGGTGTTGGTGTTGGTCTGTTTTCAGGGTTCATCTGGCAACGTCTATTTCAGTGGTGTGTTATATTTTCCTGGCCTTGAGCTCATCCTTTTGTCCATTACTGCTCTCGACCACATGAGCATGGATATTTTGCACACTTGTGGCACTGGCACAGTCACTCTTTGTTCTTCTGGTCATGCAATGTTGCGTGCAAAGTCTCAAGATGACTTGTGGTATGTCACTCGTTTTTCTTCTGTATCCTCATCCATGTCTTTGGACGAGGTGTATGCGTTTGTAATGAGCACTCTGTCCCCGCAGCATACTCACCTCCTTCACCGTTGCTTGTGCCACATACACAGCTCTCCCATTCAGAGCATGCTTCACACGCAGGCTGCCCTTGGCCTTGATCCATCTACCTTTCAGTTGCCTTTCAAAACTGATGCATCCATTCCACTGAGGGCAAGATGCACATGTCATCTTATCCTATCTCCTCTTCCCGTGCCTCCAACCCGCTTGATCTGGTCCATTCTGACCTCATAGGTCCCTTTCCTGTTGAGTCTTTTGCGAAGCGTGTTCGTTACATTCCCACCCTCACTAACGACAACTCTCGCTTTCGATGGGTGTTCTGCCTCCGGAGGAAGAGCGATGCGATGACTATGATTCGTGATTGACTCCTTGATGCAGAGCATGAGTGTGGTCATCTACTTTGTTGCTTCCGTTTTGACCGAGGTGGTGAGTTCATGGGAGAGGCAGACAGTTTCCTCACAATTCGTGGCATCACACATGAGATGTCTACTCCTTATACCCCGGGAAAAAAATAATGGTGTCTCTGAGCTCTGGACCGCACCATGGTTGATACGGTCAGCACTATGCGCATTGAGTCCGGCTAAACTGAGGGCTTCTTCTCCGAGGCCATGTTGTACATGACCTCGGTTTGGAATAGAGTTCCCCATGGTTCCTTACCCTGACCTGTCACTTCCTACTAGTGTTGGTGTGGGCATGGTGCAGATCTTTGTCCTCAATGCATCTGGGGTTGCGTTGTGAGCGGCTGGCTGTCAAATGACCAATGAGATGACAAGCTAGTTCTCCGTGGTCGACTCTGTATCTTTCTTGAGGTGTCTCGTCAGTCCTGATGGCACTCGTAGGTGTCGAGGCACTCTCAAGGATGCCTAGCTCTCACTGATGCATGTTACCAATGTTTGGGACAGCCAATAGACACCTTTGGTGAAGAGTGTTGAGCACAAGGATCACAGATGTGAGTGGGAAGAACACATCACATTGAGTAAAGATGAATCCAAACACGTTTTTGTTTGTTAGCACAGTAAGATTACATCAGATCCTTATAGCATATGACCTAAGCTTTGAAGCGCATCCAAGCATGCCCAAATCGGAGCAGTAGAGCCCCTGCTACGGCCATCGAAGTAAGCCTTGGTGGAGCCACCCACCTTGCCTTGCACACTAGGCAACGGGAGGCGCTTGGACGATGACCCGTCGGATCGCCTTTCCTCGGCCAAAAGTCAAGGAGAAGTTCACCCTGGTCAAGGAGGTCCCTTTGATTGCTTCATTCATGGCCCTGGTGCATTTGGAGCTTGTTGGAGACGAATTTGGATCCCTGGCGGTGGATTATCCCGCCACCCATGGCAGGTAGCAGATTCCACCCGCCCAACACCCGAACTTTGGGCTAGGCGAACTTTCTGAATACTCACTCAAATCGAGCAATTCAAAGCTCAATCTTGCATGGAAAATCTGAGAAATCCAAATCTTCAGTCAGGTCAGGTGTTTGACCAATCATCAGTGGTCAAACCACGGAGTACGATCAACGGCACTCATGGCAAGGGGCACACCATGTCAACAATCTCCCACTTACACCGCAGCCTTGATGCCCTGTCCTTGGAACCTGTAGCATTTCAAATCTCACAACACAGACCAAGCTCCATGCAGCTTGCGTCATGCTTGTCCTCGGGTTGTGTCTTGGTCGTGGCGTTGGTGAGCATGCGCTTTGAGCCACAATGCACAATAGACGCATCTCCATTTGCCACCAAGTCTCGCACGTAGTGGTGCCGGATCTCAATGTGCTTGATCTTCCTGTGCAGCACAGGTTTCTGGGTGAGGCTGATGGAGCTCATGTTATCCATATTGATTACTGTCGCCTTCCTTCGTGGCACCCCAATCTCCTTTAGCGGCCGCTGCAACCACACCACCTCCTTTGCTGCTTCCACGAGTGCGATGTACTCCGCTTTGGTGCTGGACAATGTCACACAGTCTTGCTTCCTGCTTTCCCATGAGACTGTTGCACCACCAAGCACAAACACGTACCCCGATGTTGATTTTTTGGCATCCACATCACCAGCCCAGTTGGCATCAGACAACTCAAGGGATTCATCACGCGCTTCCCCTCTAAACACGAGCCGCGACTAATTTGTCGCCTTGAGATAGTGGAGGATCCGCTTAACCGCTTGCCAATGCAGCGGCCCGGGGTCACCAACATAGCGGCTCACTTGGCCATTCGCAAAGGCCAGGTCAGGACGCGTAGCTAGCATGGCGTACATGATGTTCCCCAATATGGACTGGTCTGGCACACCTGCCATCTCCTCCTTCTCCTCATCCGTGCTCAGCCCCATGCTCAAGCTCAGCTCACATGTTGTGGTCATGGGTGTGCCGATGGGGTTGCACTTCTCCATGTTGTAGCGGCGGAGCACCTCTTGCACGTACTTTGTGTGCCCCATCTCCAGCATGTGTGCCTTGCGGTCCCTCTTGACGGCGACGCCGAGGTAGTACTTGAGCTCACCCATGTGGGTCATTTTGAAACGACCGCCCTGCTCCCGCTTCAGGTTCACCAATTCCTCCATGTCCGATGACACAAGGGTGAGCTCATCCACGTAAAGAACCACGATCTGGTGCAACCTTGGCTGCTTCCACACATACACGCTGTGATTCGCCTTGCTGTGTTTGAAGCCAAGCTTGGTCATGAAGCCGTCCATTTTCATGTACCACATGAGTGGCACTTGCTTCAAGTGATAAAGTGCCTTGCACAACACACCTTCCCCAGCGATGTGTCCACCCCCTTCGGCACCTCCATGAGGACCTCCTTGTCCAAGTCGCCATTGAGGAATGCGGTTTTCACGTCCATTTGGTGGACTTCATAGTCGCGTGCCACCGCCACAGAGAGGATGGTGCGGATGGTGGCAAACTTTGCCACCAGTGCAAAGGTCTCATCGTAGTGTTCACCCTTCCGCTGAGCGTAAGCCTTTGCCACCAACCGTGCTTTGTTCCGATCCACCTTCCCCTCCTTGGTGAGCTTCTTCTTCATGATCCACTCTGAGCCGATGATTTTTGTGCCCTCCGGCCTATCGATCGGCTGCCAAGTACCATTCTCTTCATGGGAGGCGAGCTCAAACTTCATAGCTCCCTCCCACTCAGCCCCATCCTTCTGTTGTAATGCCTCCTTGATGGTGTAGAGCTCCTCTTGCACAAGGAATGCTCGAGCAAACCCAGTCTAGATTCCCTTCGCGACAACATACCGTTTTGTTGTCCTCCTTGTGTGTCCGCTTCTCCAAGACTATTGTAGTTGAGATTACTGCTCATGTTGCTACTGCTGCTGCCCTCTCACGATGCCACTCATACCACTAGCCTGCTCCCCCTCTCTCGGTGACCGTAGAGATGCGGGCTCACTTCCCATCCCCTCGTTCAGCTCCACTACTACTGGCACTTCGGACTCATTTTCCGACTCAACTAAATACAAATCAGCCACTCCCCCATTCCCCAGATGGTTTTCGCCAGTTGGAGCCGCTCGGAGGTTACCCTGTTTTGCGTCCTCCGGTGTCTCCCTCTCGAGGAGTGGCAGCCACTCCCCCCGCTTGGAGAGTCCCGCATCCTTGTCCATCCAACGGCTATCCTCATCAAATGTGATGTCATGAATCTTCACGTTCTGCTGCCTTCGCGGGTCAAAGAGCTAGTACACCTTGTTTCTGCTCTTTTACCCGATGAAAATGCACAGGCAAGTCCGCGGGTCGAGCTTGCCCCAAACCCCCCAAAGACATGACAAACCCGCGAGTCACCGTGATTGATTCTAGATCGGGCCACCATACACAATGCAAGCGGATGGCATTTGTCACCTATGGCGCCTCAGAGAGGCACATGACAGTGGCAAACGGAAAAACAAAGTTGGCTGCCGGTGAGGGCAACGTTTGCATCAAGGTGGATGTGGATGAGGAGGCTTTCACCAGCACAATTCACGACGTGCCCCACATGCCCAACTTTGGGGCAAACATTCTGTCAGTAAGCTGCCTTACCGACAAGGTGCTCCAGGTGCTCTTCAACAACAAGGAGGCCATCATCCGAAAAGAAGAGGAAGGCAAGGTGATTACACATGGAAAGCGAGAGGATGACTTGTACATGCTCCGTGCAAGAAGCAGAACAAGAACACGATATCTTGTTCTGCTTCTTGTACTTTTCCACTTCCTCCGGTGTTGCAGTGTCTAGAGGGGCCTTCTCTTCACCCTTGACCAGCTCAAGCAAGCCCTTGTCATTGGGGTAGACCTCAAACTGCCACCTCCACAAGGGAAAGCCAATCTTGTCGAACTTCGAGACGGCGCTGATGCTCTCTTGCTCCGTCGTTGTCATGGCGTGTGGCAGTAATGTGAAGGTTGTAGACCTATGGTCCTTCTAGGCACGTGGGCCCATGACCTTTTGTTGGCACTAGTAGGAGTGGAGGCATTCTCAAGGATGCCTAGCTCTTACTAATGCATGCTACCAATATTTGGGGCAGCCAATGGACACCTTTGGTGAAGAGTGTTGAGCATAAGGACCACAGATGTGAGTGGAAAGAACACGTGACATTGATTAGAACTGAATCAAAACACATTAAAGCAAAGCTTTCCAATGCATCCAAGCACGCCCAAATCGGAGCAGAAGAGCCCCTGCTACGGCCGTCATATTAATCCTTGATGGAGTCGCCCACCTTTCCTTGCATGCTAGGCAATAAGAGGTGCTTCGGCGATGACCCATCGGAGCACCTTTCCTCACTTAAAAGTTAAGGAGAAGTCCACCCTGGTCAAGAAGGTCCCTTCGGCTGCTTCATTCATGGCCCTGGTGCATTTGGAGCTCTTTGGAGACAAACTAAGATCATTGGCGGTGGATTATCTCATCACCCATGGCGGGTACCAGATTCCACCCGCCCAACACCCGAACTTCAGGCTAGGCTAACTTTATGAATATTCACTCAAATTGAGCAATTCAAAGCTTGATCTTGCATGGCAAAATCCAAGGAATCCAAAAATCAATTATTCAACCACTCATCAGTGGTCAAACCAGGGATTAATATCAATGGCACTCATGGCAAGGGGCACAACATGTCAACAAGTTGAAGGCTTGGAGGTTATGGGATCCTACTTGGCATCGCATCATCGAGTCGCGTGATTCTCTCTTCTTTGACAGGATTTTTTCATGCAATCTCCCTTTTTCCATCCCGGGACCCTTGTGGGCCTGTCGTTTCCATTGCATGGGGGAGATTCTACACTAGTGCACGATGTTGCTTCCTATCCGTGAGTGTCCAGTGTCCCTGGTCCCACCAAGTCACCTATGCCTCCATGTACACTACACACTCCCAGCATCCCAAATTCCTCATGTGATTCTATTCCTTAGGGTGCTGATTACGCATCTAAGTCCACATTTTCTTACCACTGACACTGCCAGCCAGGCTACCGATTCCTCCTCTTCGGCCGCTGACACCGCCAACCAGGTAACTGAGTTCACTTCCTCGGCCGTGGACTCCGCCACCCAGGCGAAAAATGCAATCACTTCAGACGCTACCTCAGTTGACCAGCATGACCTCCATCATGCGTGTGTCCTTCCATCGTTTGGCTACCTCTGAACGCTACCCTCTGTCCCACCCCTCCTTCTCACACTGTTGTGAGTGGGGGTCTAGGGACGAAGGCCTTGGGTCTAACAGCCCTTGTTGTTGTCACAGCGGACCATCATCTTGGATCCACACTAGGTCATGCCCATATTTCTCAGGAGCATCAACATGCTGTCTCTGTCTCATTGTTGCATGCTGCACTAGGTCTTGGCACCACTCGTCTGTTGAAATTCGGGCCGTCTCTACAAGCCTCCAATCCACAAAGCCTCCATGAGGCCAAGGCTACACCTGATGCTGCCTAGTGGGACGCCGCTTGCAGGGAGGAACAAGTTGCTATCAATGCGCATGTTATGAACAAGCTGGTCCACTTGACCCCAGGCCGGAAAGCCATTGGGGCCAATTGGGTTTCCGTTGCAAATGGAAGCCAGATGGCACACTGGACAAGTACAAAGCCTGGCTAGCCACCAAAGGCTTTGCACAAGTACCAAGAGTGGACTTCGACCTGTTTTTGTGTCGGTTGGCTGTTTCACCACTAGTTGCGCGCTCTTCATCATGGTTCCACAGCAAGGATGGGATATCCACCAGATGGATGTGAGCAATGCCTTCTTCCATGGCGCTCTCGATGGTGAGGAGCTCTACATGGTCTTGTCCCAAGGTTCCGAGGATGGCACAGGTCGTGTTTGGCAACTACGGAAGGCCCTCCGTGGCCTCAAAAATTCATCCTGTTGCTGGAAAATTGAGATCACCCACACCCTCTTGAAGGGTGTCGTGATGTGCAACACCGCAGATCAGGGTGTCTTCTTCACCCAAGTAGACACCACCCTTGTCATCGTGCTCGTCCATGTAGACGAATTGTTCATCGCATCCCTTGACCTTGCCGCTGTCGAGCGAGCGAAGAATTTGCTTCACTCCACATACAACATGAAAGATCGTGGACCTGCATAAGAGTTTCTGATCATGGAGATCAAGCAAAACTGTGCCCACAGTATTGTCTGTGTCCATCAGGCAGCCTATGTGCAGACGTTGGCTGTGAGCTTTACGAGCCTCTTGCCTACCGCACCTAATCCATCCACTCCCATAACCCTAGATATTCAGATCAAGCTAAAAGCTTCTCATGCTGACACAACAGGTGCAAGTGTGGACGTCACTACCTTTATTCGTCTCATTGGGTTACTCATGTTCCTCGCCACCACCACACGGCCAGACATTTCTTGTGCCGTGAGCTTACCGGCTCAACTGTCTCAGTCTCCATACCAGCTACACTTAGATGCAATAATTTGCGTGGTGCCATACGTTGTCTCCATCCCACCTCAAGGATTGACGTTTCGTCACCAGCTTTATGTAGTCCTTGAGGGCTACACGGATAGTGACTGGGCTAGAAGCGCAGATGGCAAGAGCCGCAATGGATGGATCTTCCTTGTTGGCGGTACAACCATTGCGTGGCATAGTGGCAAGTAGGGGTGCATTCCATGTAGAAGTGCAAAGGTGGAGTACATGGAATGGGGCACTCGTGCATGTGAGGGTGTATGGATCCGTTGCCTGTTGTGTGAGTTTTTTCAGCCTTCATCGCCCATCATACTACATTGTGACAATGAGGGTGCCATCGCCATGCCAGACAATATTGTCATTCATCACACACACACACACAGAGCATATCAATGTGGAGTATCACTATGTGCTTACTCTGTTGTATGAGGATAGCTGCCGCATTGTGTGGGTTGGGACTGTGTGATAACTGGTTCACTTCTTGACCAAGGGTTGTTAGTTTGGTTGGTCTACATATGTGAGTGTATTGTCCTGTATCCGTGAGCTCCCTTACCCTATTATGCCTAATTTTTTTCCCTCACTCTTCGTTTGACTTGTTGGACTATGCGGGCATGAGAACATGGGGGAGTGTGGCTTGTTGTGTGCATTCTTGATGTATGACCTCTGCACGGTTCATGGGGGAGTGTTGTGATTTGTGTGTGCACTGTATCAATGATGTGTGCTGTGATCTCTCGGCTGGTGTACATGCTCGTGCAGATGACTTGTCGGACATTGATGATGGCCGGCCCTGAGCGATGGAGGGCACGTCGCATCGTTTTGAGAGACGTGGCTCCAGTCTCCTTGTGTGGAGTCTCCCACTTGGTAGCAGTGCATATCCAGCTCCATCGTCAGCAGCCACCAATGCTCATGCCACCGATAGTCATGGAAAGTAGCTCTTTGTAGCATACTGTCTCCCTGGGCTTAAGCAACCATAACTCTCGTGTGTCATTTTTTAGTAGATTTTGACTGCACGACTGCGTTCGAAGCATGCATGTTTTGGTATGATATAGTTTTCAAGAAAAACGGACAACGTGCAGGTTTGGGACTGACGGTACTCTAGCAAGGAGGTCACCAAGAGAACCCCACAAGCCAGAAAACAATGCATTTTCTTAATTGGTTGGTACATTGGATAACAAGCCTCAAAGAGGTAAGGGTCTAGGTTAGCGTAGGAGGAGTCTCTCACCAAACCTCAGTCTTGCTGTCAACTTAATCATTGCTCACTTCCAGCTGAAGTTCTGGTGCTAACTTTTGATTTTGAGTGTTCTCTCTTGTAACTGAGCAGATAGCGGTGCCTAAGCGCTAAGTCTAGATGCAGCAAGCCATATATTTAATCAATTGTGTGAGGTGGCATAAAATAATCCTACCCAGAGTAGTGCAACATCCTTTCAGGTTAGATCAGATGGACGTGAACATAAGCATGAGCCTTACGGCATGGTTGAGCACTACAAGGCTCGGCTCACTGCCAAGGGACTTTCTCAAGTACTTGGCACAAACTTCGATGCCACCTTTGCTCTTGTGGGCAGATACACTACTGCCAATGCTGTGAACCGAGGGGCGCCCGGCGTGATGGTCACACTCCGAGCCATTGGGATGAACCTCCCACCCTTGACCCCTTGGTGTGTGGGCCAACCTTTGAGATGTCAGACGACCCCTCCTAGCAGCAAGACCGCTGCTAGTGACCGGGGTTCCCGCCGTGCGACTCTCTCGGCGGCGTTTGCACCAAGGTACGCTGCGGAAGACTTGTAGGATCGAATGGACGCGTGCAAGGCGATGCTTGGAGAACAAGGAGAGTTGGGCAAGTAAATAATCCTTAGACTTGATGTATCAGTACAAGGCAATGTACAAAGTCTCTGGGTCATATTGGCATGCCTAGAACAGCCCATAGGCTTCCTTATGTATCAGCCTCTATGATTCAGCCAAAAGCTTCTCGGTGCTCTGAAGCCCTATACCAATGCGCACTCATGCAAAAAACACATGCATCATGTAGTACGCGCCGCGAGCGTTCCAACACACCAAAGAACACCTCAATCCGTGAAGAGACGGTTGATTTATGGTTTTTTGAATGCTCTATGTGTGCCATTGGCAGCACCGCCTGCGGAGGTCACGGCCGCCCGAAGCGCCCTTGCTTGCGAATGCAGCTCCAGCCACCATCCCGAGGCCCCCATGGACCCCAATGAACCTTGTCTCATTGGCTAAGCATTTATCCAGGGCCGCTTTGGCTGCAGTGGGTGGTAAATTCACTCCGCCTCCTTGGGGTAAAACCAGTGCTCCCGTCCATTTTCTGGATGCGCACCACCCAACTTTTCCTGGCCGTATCTTTCTCGTCCTTCCACCGAATGAGCTGGTTCTTAGGCCAAAACTGCACGGTCTCTCACGTAGAACACAATCATGGCCTCAAACAAGGTGTTTGATGCCATCAGGGTGATAAAAGCACCGCCTCAACTGACAGGTCCCATAACAAATGCGCTCTTCAGCCATGTGGCTTGGCATGACGGGGAGCTACATCAGATGGACGTGAACAACGCGTTCTTGTACGGTCACCTTGACGAGGTGATCTACCTTGCTCAGCCAGTAAGCTTTGATGATGGCACCGGCTGCTTCCGATGCCTTCACAAGGCTTTGAACAAGTTAAAGTTGTCTTCACGCTACTGGAACCTCGAGATTTCTTCCACCCTTGAATGCGGTGGGTATCGCCGTAGTCCAGTCGACCTCGCTCTCTTTGTGAGCGATCCCTCGGCACCTTTTTTGCCACTTTTTTTGTGTACAGTGATGACCTCTTGATCACCTCTCTAGATCCTTAGTTTGTTCAGAATATGAAGATTCTCCTCCAGTGTGTGTACAAGATGGAGGATCTCAATCGTGCTCGTGTCTTTCTGTACATGGAGATTGAGCGTGGCCATCTATAGTGAGTGTTGCATGTGTATCAGGTAGAGTACGTTACCACCCCTAAGGGAGTATTTTGCCAACCTATTGGCTATTTTTCCCCATGCCTCCACGCCCATGATTCCCGCTGGGCAGCGGCTCTTGAAGACAACCGACCTTGCCTGGCTGGGGGAGCTCATTGAGTCCCATATGTTCCTTGGTACCACCACGTGTTCTGGCGCTACATTTGCCGTCAATTTCTTGTCCTAGTTTTCCCAGTTTCCACGTCGCCTCCATCTCAAGACGGTGCTACGTGTCGTGCGCTATGTCGTATCCACTCCCCATCTAGGTTAGTACTGTGTGTGTCGCCCACTGTCGTGGTCAACGGGAACACGGATAGTGATTGGGCTACAGGTTCTTCGTCTTTTTGCATTGGTATCCCTCGGTTCATTCGGTAACTCCAACTCTTACATCTCTACGCATTTCTTTGCCGTCTCTCCATCTTTTCAAGAACCGTCTTTCACGTTGGGTTTTAAGCAATATTATCTCTCACACAGGACGTTGCTTAGGGGGTTTCTGTTAGCTACTGAGCTAACCACCTCCGGCAGAGAAGCCGCGAAACCCAAAAGCTCACAAAGGTTCTTACACCTTCTTCCTTTGCAGGTATGTGTCATGCACCCCAAACTTAATCAGGCATACACTTCACCTTCAAGAGTACTAACGCCTTAGCATTACATCTCAAGAAGAGCTCAAGTCGTCAATACGCAAGAGAGCATCAAGCAAGGGTTAATTGATCAGCATGCAAGACAAGTCCTTTTATAGCTGTCTTTCCAGTCCTAGAACTCAAAAACACATTCCTGGGAAGTGGCCTGAACAAGCCACGTCACCAATAGACTTGCACTGTGAGCTTGACACATAAGCATCCAAGTGTCAAGGTGACAGACCAACCATGTAGCGTCCAAGAAGCTACGGACTTTCTTTCTTGGAAGCTTCCACAACAAACAAGATATGCATGGGGCCAGGATCGAACTCATGACCTCTCACTTGGCCAAATCAACAAAATGGCTAAGTTAACCACTCACCTACATGGTGTACTCACAGGTCATATCTCACAAGAGACAGAGCATAGTTGAGTCACACTACAACGGATCTAGGGGTCATACCTCCACAAGGGGCAGAGCATTCCTGATCCGTCCTACAACACTGAACAAGGAGCAGAAACACTTAACAAATCTCTCCCTTGCACCTTGCGTCAGTGACCATCATCATTCGTCATCACTTGCGTTGACCATGCCGATACCTTGCCTGCCCGCCTGGTGGAGATCCTTGTCCAGTGGCTTTGTAAGCATGTCAGCCGGTTGAACTTGGTACCGACATACTCAAGCTCCACTGACTGCTTGTAGACCAAGTCTCGAGCGTAGTGGTAGCAGATCTCGATGTGCTTTGTGCGCCTCGACAGGACGGGGTTCTTTGACATGTCAATGGCACTCATGTTGTCAATCTTGATGACCGTCGCCGTTGCCTGTGGTGCCTTCATCTCAGATAGCAAGCTTCGTAGCCACTGCATCTCATTACACACCTCAGCCAAGGCGATGTACTCAACTTCAGCTGTTGACAGAGAGACACATTCTTGCTTGCGACTTGCCCAACTGACTGCACCTCCATTCAACATACACACAAAGCCGGAGGTAGATTTTCTGTCATCAATATTCCCTCCCCAATCAGCATCAGTGTAGCACATGAGACGGAGTGATGCGGATCCAGTAATGCCTCCAAACTGGAGGCCTACGTGGCGCGTCCCTTGAAGGTAGCGCATGATGCGCTTCACGGCCTGCCAGTGAAGTGGACCGGGATTGGCCACAAACCGACTCACCTGCCCAACAGCATGGGCTGTATCTGGTCGGGTGGCGACCATGGCATACATCAAACTGCCCACCGCAGACTGATATGGGATGCCAAGCATGTCAGTTTTCTCCGCTTCGTTGGATGGGGACATGGAGGTGGAGAGTTTGCACTCCGCGCTCATGGGTGTGCTGGCAGGTTTGCAATCTGCCATGTCGTATCGTTTGAGGATGGAGTCGATGTATTTTTTCTGGTTCAGGCTGATTGTACCTGCTGCTCTGTCGCGCTTGATGGCAATTCCAAGATAGAAGTCAAGAGGACCCATGTCCTTCATCTCGAATCTGCTACTCAGCTGCCCCTTGAGATCGTCTAGCAGCTGCGTTGAAGAGGATCATAGAATCATGTCATCAACGTACAAGGCGACCAACATTGTCCCTTTGTCACTCTCATGCACGTACATGCTGGGGTCATTGTCGCAGTGCACGAAGGACTCCTTGGCCATGAACGTGTCCATCTCCTGGTACCAAAGTCTTGGCGCTTGTTTTAGCCCATAGAGTGCCTTCACCAATCTGCACAGCTTGCCCTCAGGAGCATCAACCCCCTCTGGAACCTCCATCAATACCTCCTTGTCAAGTTTGCCGTAAAGGAAGGCTGTCTTGACATCCATCTGGTGGACCTCCATGTTCTCGGCAGCAGCAATGGCGAGCATTGACCGGATGGAGGCAAACGTCACAACTGGAGCAAAGGTCTCATCGTACTCTGCGCCAGGCCATTGGGAGAACCCCTTTGCTACCACCCGTGCCTTGTACTTGTCTATCTTGCCATCATGTTTCCTTTTTACTTTCAGCACCCACTTGGACCCCACAACGTGAACCCCGGCAGGTCTGTCCACCAGCACCCATGTCCCATTCTCTTCAATGGAGCTGAGTTCACTGCGAATTGCTTCGTCCCACTCTGCTTTATCAGGCCGAGTGAGTGCCTCTGCGACAGACGTTGGCTCCTCTTGAACCAAGAATGAATAGTTGAAGCCTGTCCATTCACCCCTGTCTGCGTCGTAATGCTGCCGAGGTACTTTGAGGCGTGAACTGCTCCTTGAACCTGCTGGCTGGTGCTGTTGATGCGGAGGTTGGAGGTCTGGTTCGTCGTTAATGATGGGAGAGGCATCCTCCTCATGTTCCGGAGGATCGGATACGTCGGAATCAGAGTCTGACTCCTGCGAGTCATCTTCATGAGCTCCTCTTCCTGTTGCAGCACCTATCCCATGCCATTGTGCTGGTGCTTCGTCTCCCTCTTCAAGGAGAGTGAGCCACTCTCCCTGTTTTGGAGCGTTCTCGAGTTCGAGATGCTCTCCCTTACTCACAGACCTTTCGTGGAAATCCACGTCTTTGCTGCGGATGACCTTCTTGGCTCCTTGGTCCCACAGTCGATAAGCTTTGTGGGCGGTGTCATAGCCGATGAAAATGCACTTTCGTGCTCTTGCATCGAGCTTTCCAGGGACCTCACCGGCCTGGACCTTGGCAAACCCGGTGCAACCAAACACCTTGAGATGGGAGGCGTCCTGCTTCTTGCCTGACCATGCTTCTTGAGGCGTCTTCAGCTGCCATGTCTGCTTCTTCTTGCCTCTCCTTCGCAGAGCTGCTGCAGGTGTGAGGTTCACAAGGTAGGTAGCCGTACGTGCTGCTTCAGCCCAGAACCTAGGAGGAATCTTGGCGTCAAAGAGCATGCACCTAGTCATGCCTAGGAGCGTCTGGTTCATCTTCTCTGCTACGCCGTTGCTTTGAGGTGAGTAGGGCGTAGTTTTCTGGTGTTCAATGCCCTGTGTCTTGAGCCACTCCCTGCAAGCTTCATACTCTCCCCCGTTTTCCGTCCTGAATGCATTCACCTTCTTTCCACTCTGTCGCTCAACCATAGCAACAAAGGCCTGCAGATTCTCCTTCACCTCGCTTTTCTTTTTGAGAAAGTATATCCAGACTTTGCGGCTGTTGTTGTCGATGCATGTGAGGAAACATCTGCTGCCTCCATTTGACGGTATGCGAAAGGGACCACATACGTCAGAGTGGACAAGATCAAGAGGTGCAAGAGCGCGCGTGCCATTGCGCTTGAACGGTTTCCTTTTCGCCTTGCCTTGAAGACATGGCTCACACATGATCTCTGCTCCC